>ONZH01020234.1:0-272912 GCA_900303285.1 Rhinella marina
CTATGGGATATTCTCAGATCATGACTGGCAGGTGGGGCCTGAGGACTGTAGGTGAGGAACACTAATTTAAAGGGATGGCTCCATCAGGACAAGCCCTGTCTATACGGCCCCAGAGCTGCTAACAATAAGTGGCTCTCACTCCCGCAGATTCAGGTCGGCCATGTAGTAATACTACTGTATAACTTCTATATTACAGACAACCCCTTTATAAACCTAGGAAAATTCAAAGCCATTAATTATGACAAATTTTCACTCTCTAATTTCTATGCCTAGCAAATCAACCTGTAAAGTAATAAAAAAAAAATTAAAAAAAAAAATAGCCAAAGAGAATGTACATTAAGCCATTTCAAACCAACTAAACCAAATATCAGTCAACATATTTCCGGACACTTCCACATACAATTAACTATTAAAATAACTCCCCGAGAGAACAGAACGCAGATAAGGAGCTTTCAAAAGGCAAAGGGTTAAAATGAAAATTAGTTCAAGTCAAAAAACGTAAGCGTCCTGACACCGCCCTCCCCCCGACAAGCTGCTGCAGGATGGGCACAGCAATGGGCCCATCGTGCAGGAGCACTGCGGGAGATTTATCATCCTCTGGGAAATCAAAGCAAAAACGGCGACGCCATCCAATGAGAATATGAATCGGTCACTGCTTAAAAAAATAAAAAAAATACAGAAATGGCCGCTGTTTAACATATAGCCAATCTCCTGGAAAAAGAAAGAAGAGTTATTATTCACCTCGAGCACATGCTGCCAGACTTTCACACTGTAGAGCATTTTTCTGAATCTGGATTCTGAGTCTCAAATATGAAATATGTAAAAGATGAATTTCGGATCGATTAAACGCTTCATCTTTGCTGTATAGTTGGTTTGAAAAGAATCTCAATACATAGCACTTAGCAATGGCATCTTGAGAAAGTATTGCCGGCTAAAATTTAGAGAGTTTTAAATTTATAGTGTGATGTGGTTTTTTTTTTGTTTTGTTTTTTTAGGTAGAAATTGAAGTATGGTTATACTTACCAAGATGCTCTAGGGTAAGTTTAGTTCTTTAGATGCTATTCGGGGCTACCAGTTTAGTAAATGCACTCAGAATCAAGAAACTGATCAGAAAGCAACACTACGTTTTCTTCTTGTGCAATCCTCCCCTGTGTGTCAAAGGCCAGAAGACAGCGCGAGTGTCAGACACAGGGAAGAGACCGGGGCCATGGAGGCAGCCCAGACCCCCCCCCACCGTGCACGTTAGGCTAGTAAAGACACAGGAAGGGACCCTGCAGTAAAGAAAGGTATAGTGTGCTATGACAGTGCAACAAAGGTTCGGATAACCACCTGTTGGTAGCCATGAAATAGGATGTCTGTGCCAAGTCCTTGCTTGCTGCAAAAGAAAACAAAAAGACAGGGGTTATATATCGGGAGGGCACAGAGGTGGCGATGGACATCACATATAGAACGAACACCAGTGCCATAAAACCCCGCATAGTACTGATCAGGATTACAAACCTCTCACTAATTGGGTGCACTTAACGACATCTGTGTGGGGATGTTCAATAGTGATCTCGAAGCCTGTGGAAGACAGACAAGGGCGACTTTAGAAAAATAAATCAATTCTCCACCAGCAACAAGGATTACACTGCTGCTGAGGAGCCGTCCAATAGCCAGGAGTAAAGTACCATTTCCATCGCAGATAGGATGCCTGGGTCGTATACACTATGTAAACCTCGCCATCATCATTTAAAGGGGTTATCCCATCTCAGACAATGGGGGCACATCACCTATATCGAGATCAGAGGGGGGAGCGCTGCGCCTGGAGGACCCCAGGTTTCACGGGGTCCGGCCGCCACCAGGCGCAGCTCCCCCGCTGCTCACATAGAAATGAATGGGAGCGCACCGCGCATGCGCGGCCACCACTCACATGAATTTCTATGCAAGCCAGTGCTCGGCTATTTTTGCCAGCCCCATAGAAATGAATGGATGGCTGCTGCGCACGCGCAGTGCGCCCTCCTTCACTTTTGGGGCTCTGTTCTCGCTATAGATGTGGGACCCGCACCTATAAGACAATGGGGGCATATCCTAGCGATATGCCCCCATTGTTTGAGATGGGGATAACCCCTTTAACTCACACACAGAGCTAGATGTGCTCTTGACTGAAATTTTAGGTGGGATACGAATGTGTCTAATCAAATGGGTGAATCAGTACAGTCAGGGGGTTATAAATACCTAAGGTCTGTAGCATGACAGTTTCAAGTATAACCAGCTCTTGAGCTTGCTGTAGGTAAGCCTAGAAAAAACCAAGACAAGCATAGTCAAACGCTCATGAAGCAATAATTGTGTAAAATAAACACAAAGCACACATTTCTTCACACAGAACTAAATGCAAACATAAAATGAGCAGAGCTGCCACGGCTTTGTGGTGCAACACAGAGGGCAGGAATAAAGTTGGTAGCACATTCTTTTAATGGGTTTTCCAAGGTTATGGAAAAAAAAAATAATGATGATAGTCCGGATCCATGCACTTCTGTTATGTCTTTCTACTAATGGGACCTTTTGCACAGGGAGCGGCGGATTCGTCACATCAGAAAGGTGTATCTTAACTTGAGATCCTCCTTAGCATATATCATTATACCTTAGCTCAAATTCGTGCCTTTGTTTTTGCCCATGATATACCTTCATTAGGTTATAAAGATGGGCCTTTGCTGTAGGTCGGTGGTGTTATTTGACTTTCTCTGGACTCATTAGGAAATAGAATAGCAGAAACTCAGGGATGGTGGCCAAAAAACCTGGTCTAAACGATCCACTTCATGGGAGCACAGCACATCCCACTCCTCGTCAATTATCCTGTACTTCATTCTTCCATGACCCATTCCTACGGAGATTCAACTGGAGATCTTAAAATTCATTGGTAATTCACGGGATCATAATCCCTGACAAGGCAGAGCAGAGGTCGCATGTGTTCACTGCTGATTTGCGACGTTAACTCAATGGATTTGCGTAAGTCTAAACTTGTCCTGCTCCTTGTCGATTGACGCGAAGGTTCTGGTGTGGTCTAGCAGAGAAACGACATCGAGCTGCGCCATCTTGTCTGAGTTTTCTCAAATAATTGCCACACGTAGATAGCGAAGCCGTTTGTAAGGGATTAGGTGTAACCTCTCAAATGAAGGGGTATATGGGAATCAAGTGTAGCAGTTAGTGATAAAAGGCGTTTATTGAGACGTAAAGAACATTGTGCTCGATTTCTGCCCATACCTGGAGAACCCCCTTTAACAGCGTTAGCGACCGCTGGACGAGAATGCTTCCGGCCTAAAACTGGCGTAGCTACTTACTTTAACGCCCTATCAACGCATAGCGTTGAACGAACAATATTGCGTCGTCCCTCAAGCGGCATCGATGTCATCAATACATTGGAGTGCCCGTCTTGAGCCTGCCAAAGGCCAGCCGAGCGAGTTACTTACGGGCAGCATGCTACTCTTGCAAAGTTCAGCTAATCGTCGTCGAGACCAACTTTCGTGAGGATAATATACTGTTACTACGGCCAGCCTCTCTGAATCAACACCAAATCTGGAGATCCGTGCCTCTGTACAGTATGTGCAGAAATTAAAACCCCATATTGATATTGGGCGCTCCTACATCAGCCGAGGTATACGCATTATCTATGCACGAGTCAGCGTGAGGAGGCTTCGCCGATTCAGAGTGCGACCTAGAAGTGGATTCCACTTGATGAGGTGGCGTGGGCTAGGTGGGGCCCGTGGTGGATGGCATCCCCGATGCCTTGCCAGAGGCACATCTGACGATAGACTCAGGAGAGTGGCTCCAACGTGAATGTAGTACGAACGCTAAGTAGGAAGGACGGCTCAAGGAGAGCTCGATACAGCCACAGGGCTGAAGAGGGGAGATCTATCCACTAGCACACATAGGCATAGTATGTCAGTGTCTTAGTCGAGTGTATCACAACGCACGCCATTGCCCGCACGTCTAGACTGAGATCACATACAGGAGCATTCTAAAGGCTCTACTTAATTAATTACGTTATAGAGTGTGTTCAGCAGCGTCTAGAGCTTGAGGGGACATAGTAAAATGTAAGAGTCAGAAAATATACAGAGTTTGAGTCTTACCATTATCAAATCGATCTAATATGTTCTAGATTATAACAAGAAGCTCGTCTTGCACTTATTAGACATGCGAAAATCTATAAGACAGGGAACTTGTACAAATTTAAAAAACCAAAAAACAGTAATACTTAGAGGATCATGACATACTTTAATGACATGTTCAAAGTTTACGAGCGTCTGGTTGCCAACCTCCAACTGGTGTCTCTAGTCTAGAGATAAATAGGCACATGATAACATTATCGGTGGCGGAGAAGAAGTCAATTGCCAAATTAGTAGAAGAAAGACTATAAGAATACAATCAGTGCCAGGCCCCAGCAAAAAATAATCAGAGCTGTACATTCGTTCAAATGCCCACACAAACAAAAGAGATCTAGCAACTAAATCCAACATACGTTATAAGGAGGCACTCTCTGCTCCATACGGACCCACTAGAGATAAATATTGATTTTTTGTTTCATTGTCGTGTAGTCTAAAAATGAGATTATAGAGTGATATATTAATATAATCTTATTACAATAGAATATTGACTGAGATCTGTACCTGTAGCTATCATATTAAGTAACGTTATGTCCATCTATTCTCTATAAACAGATATACTTGATGCGATTGTTAAAATCCTGAGGATAAGAGTGCATTGATCTCAACCTCATCTCACGTCTGGGACACCACAGCTGGGGATCCGATCCACATAATCAAGATTCAGAACTCTGTGTTATGAGAAAACGATTATTGTCTTCTTTCTTGGAACAACGTTATATACGATACATATACCACTGTGATAGTGGGACGGCCCAAGCACGCAACAAGCGGAATCGCACCAAAAGAGGTTAAAAGGGGCTCTCCAAGTCACATAAGTTATGGTCACACAAAAATAACATAAGAGACTCTATTAGAGTCCAGAGGTCATTGCATGGTCATGCATCTACATCCACTACATAAGCTAAGCAAGGGTGGTTATAGCCCACACACACATGAGATCCAAACATATCTAATTCTCATTTCCCTAGATTATGCTCCATCTGGCGTCCTCCTTCTATTGGTGTAGAAACACTACATAAACTGTATGTTTTTGTGTCTCGTCCAGAGATTGTTAATAGGGATTGTAACTTAATGAGTATTTCTCATGCAAATATATAGTTATATGAGTCGATAAAAGCATGCTATCATAAAAATGTCCTTACTCACCCCGGACTCTTCCCTCTCTTTCAGCACATGCAATAGGTAAGTGAATAATACAAAATTAGCTGGCCAACACTTGCTGGCAGTCTGAGGTCGTTTGCGCCATACTGCATCGGTGAATGTGTAGGTACTGACTTCACAGTGCCTGTAAATAGCAGTAAGTAATACAGCGAATAACATTGCCCGGGGATATGTAAACCCACACTTAATAGTAAACTACAACAACGGAATACCTCTGCAACCTAGCTGTCTTGGGCAATGCTCTGCAGACAGCAAGAGGCATTACAGAGGAGAGGACTCGTTGGGCTTTGTCGCTATGTGTCTGCAAGGGAGGGGGAAGGGAAAAACACGTGCACGGCATTTGTCTGATGTCCGTGCACAGAGGCAGACCTGCTCCTAAAGGCCACCATGTCACACGTCCGCACATGGTGTCCGCATCCGTTCCGAATTTTGCGGAAACGGGTGGCGGACCTTTTATTCTCGTCAGGTTTTCTCTCCATATATAGATATGGGGAGAGCCTCCTACTTGTCAATTTATGAGGAGAGTGTTTGCGTGATCTGGTCGGCCAAGGGAAGCATAAAATAGAAAACTCATGACATGTACACCTATTCTTGGTCCCGAATACAAATGGATCTTTAGATAACACGCCGCAGGTTGTCTAAATTCTGACGCTGGCTGGTCAACGACAATGGCCTGCCATCCCGCCGGTTCCCCTTCTTGGCCGACCCCCTGCCAAGGCAACACACGGACGTGTGAATGGAGCTAAAGGCTTGTGAACATGGAACACGCTCAGGCTAGAGAAGAGGAAAGAAGGTTGACATCACAGAGTCTTCTATTTAGCTGACTGCCCTTCACACGATGGAGTAACGAGGGGCACTCTTCGTGAGAGTTTATGCTCTCTAGTAGTATATCAGGGTATTAATTAATTGGGAGTTTAATGTTATATTGAGAGCCATTATAAACAACTTATATAAAACTCTTTTGGACTACTCACAGAAAATGATTTATATGCCAAATTTCCAATAAGAAGCATGAATAGATTCCAGGATGTACCAAAAATTTTGGCTACCCATTTCCCTTTTACCATACAATTGAGCATTGACTGACATATAAGGACTTTACCAACGCAAAGAATACAGTAGACAACTCTCAGTTTGCTTGCGACATATGTGTCTACATGAATAGAAGGAGTGTAAGATAAACTATAGCAATCGGTACTCATATTTTCCTGCGAGGGATGCTATCGCTGAGAGGAGAGCCTCACAATAGTTTTACATAGCAGAAACAAAGCTGACCATTTTGCAAGATGAATCTGCAATGATACTAGCGTTTATAGGTGTTTTGAGCGGGCACCAATTATTCATGAGGTGCAGCATACTCACAGTATGCATGTTGTGCGCCTCTCAGAAGAGTATGTGGGGGGCTAATCAGCCGCCTTTTTAGACTTGCTCGAAAAATAACATGTAAAGTACCATATGGAGGCGACATATAAAAGCTGACATAAAGGAAAATCATTGGAGTGTATTAGTAAAGGGGCTTATGCCTTATGATATCAAAAGGTCCAACGCAGAAATTGAACAATTTGGGAATTTTATGCCATTTTTCTAATTTTTTCGAGTATACATTTGGTATTTTTTTTATTAAATTCACAGACACTTAATATTCTCTATCTATTGACCAGTTCAAACGTTATACCACAGGATCCTTCGAGGTCGCAGGAAAGCGCACATATCTGCGACAGTCGTGACACACCTGAATTTATCCGCGAATGGGCGCTGGATAAAGTAAGCCATTTTAAAGTTATCACAAGGACAGCACGGACCGTCGACACTTGGTGAGCTTCAATAGTGCCTGGATCGCTACAGGTCTCGCATAACTATGAGATACAATGGAGCAGTTCGAGCGTCATTAAGCTTACAGAGATTGGCTGGTCCCAATCATTAGACTGGGATGGACCATTTTTCATGGGTAAATGGTATTTCCAAACTTTGGACGACAACCTGGGCTAAAAACTCATAGGCTACACAGATATCATAGTGTATTTGCAAGCAATTAGTTGCAGAGTATGTACATGACTAATACTGAAATTTATCGAAGGCGGTAATAAGATTCACTCGTGATTCACTATTGGATTCCTGGTCATACCATCTTCAGGAACATCCTGGGCTTTCCCGCCTAGCTGGTATTTGCGCCTTCACTTGACTAAAGTATGGTAAATAGGGAAAACATGTGGCTTGCTGCCGTTATTCAGAGTTGCGTGAATCGCATTCTGTCGGTGGACATAACCTCTCTCCTAGGGTTACTTCCATTGTGATAACTAGCTGATCCTAGGCGCAGCCGATAGATACGTCGACAAAACTAAACTGCACCGTCCATCCCTCCACGGCCTCGCTGGCGCCCGGAGACAGGTCTACAGCTATTTTTGCCAGGCGCTGGTTTCTTAGCATGCTGAGAGAGGTGGAGAGATGACCTCTGGTTCATGCCTATCATTATCCCTGCTATATAGTCATGCCTTACACAGCGCGTTTACGACTCATGGTAGCGAGAAAAAGCCGAGCGGACACACACGGACAATAGTGAGGACACTAAGTATACGAGCGTTAGATTAAAATGCATGACCCTAGCACGCTAAAGAAGATAGCTGTAATATATAGTATGTGACTTACTTCGCTCAGCCTAAATTTATATTTGTTTTATATATACTCAATTTTGAGTCGCAATGTTGGATAGAGGCGCGGTGCCGAGATTGATTGGTCACAATTCTTCATTGTAGTCGATATCCTATGCCATATCCTTCATATTATCTAGTATGACTGTGCAATACGGAGAGGTTATACTGGCCATCATCACCTGGTTCCTTATGCTGTAGCTTAGTAGGTCATGTGGATCACAACCTCAACCAAATGTACGGCCTCACACACTCGTACAACAGTACGTGGAAGGATACGCTGCTCCAGTAGCTATTGTTACATTACATAATTGGTTTGAAACTCGGTAACTGTTAGTTGCCGAGACGTGAGCATGTGAGGCTTTCCATAAAGCGCACATGTATGAGAGAGATATACGTAACGGTATCCCATTGTCACCACATACATTAAAGTCTGCTGTGTCGACGTGGTTGTGATTAGTGCCTGATCTGAGGCTGTGGTGGCACTGATGACACCGTATGCAAGACACATTCAGGGAGTAGCTCATACCTGGAACTAAATTTGAGATAGTACATAAGCAGGAACATGGATAGTAAAACTTTTTGCCGGGGAGGAGTTCTTCGTATTTATAGGGTCGCGACGCGTGTCTTCAAGTGGCTACTTTAAGATAGGGAGGGATTTCTGCGGTGCCCATTCAATTGTTTTTTTAGATATAACATTATTCAATTAGTGGTCTCATCTCTCATAAGTGTGATTTAGGTCTATATCGGGCATAAGATAATATGTGTCTAGGTCTTGGAGAGTCTTACATCTCATCGCAACTCCCCCTGATCCTCTTCCCGCGCCCTGATAAAATTGTACTTTTGCCTCCCTTAATCTAGTTCAGAAGTCAAATTGTAACTGCTAGGTCCTCACAAAATGTAGAGCAGCCTCAGATTTCAGACATATTGAATGCCCCTCTTCAGGCTGAAAAAATACTAGGAAGCTTCTTTGAATATATTTGATCCTGAGGAACAGAGTGATGTGACTCCAGGTGTTGTGAAACTATAGTACATCTCCCATCATGCACACTTGCTTGGCTGTTCTCTGAACTCCCACAGAAGTGGAAGGAGCATGCTGGGAGTTGTAGTTTCACAACAGCTGGAGTGCCAATGGTTGCTGATCCCTGTCCTACACAATCACCTATCGAAGACCTAACCAAGGACAGGGTCTCACCTGATTACAATGCTGCCCTTGGTTTGTATATCTCATGTTCCAAGGCTTGTTAAAATGTTGGATTTTGACTAAGGTGGAGCTAGCGTGATGGTTTTCTTTCCTTGAGAGATACCTCTTTACATATTGTTTTCCCATGGAGCACTTCTATTAAGTCTCCATACACAGCTGGTCTCTTTAAGGAGAGCCATTACCCTACCTAAACTTTGGTTCCCCTGCAAAGAAATTCTGCTTTTATCAATATGGAAATAAAGCTTTAGTGTAGCAAGTGCTTTTGCTTCTAGTTGCCAAATCTCGCTCCTCTCTTTAGCCATCCCCATCTCAGACCGCTGATTGACAGTCAGGCAGCAGGAACATAATCTCTCCTAGCTCTGTCACTCTGGAGTCAAATTGAAGGGCTGGCAAAAGAGAGGAGCAGGGCCTAAGTGCAACAAAAGCAACATCAACACCCTTGTTGCACTAAAGCCACTTTTGCATATTGCTAAAAAAATTAATTTCTTTGCATTGGAACCGCGGATCTCCAAACCAAGGGCAGAATTGTAATCAGATTAGAAAAGCAATTTGACACTGACCCTGGTTACACATTGATGTCACTGGTGACAGACTCCTTTTAACTGTTAACTTTAATGATGGTCCCTACAGATGGTTTTTCGGAGAACTGTCACGGACAGAGGCTGTAAATCTCCTGCTGAAAAATGGAAATAGGAGCGGATCCTTCCTGATTCGTGTTAGTGACAAGCAAGGCTTTACG
Organism: Rhinella marina; assembly: GCA_900303285.1. NCBI lineage: Eukaryota > Metazoa > Chordata > Amphibia > Anura > Bufonidae > Rhinella > Rhinella marina. The sequence continues at coordinate 9,898 of ONZH01020234.1, forward strand.
TACGCTCTGTCAGGTAAATCTGTCTTGGACCTGTCAGAAGTTTCTTCCATTATAAGTGCTCATGCATACAATTGTATGTGTTTTGCGGTCCGTAAATCGCAGATCCGCAAAAGATGGATCTTGGCCGTATGCATGCCGTTATTTTTTTCAGATTCCTGTAAAAAATTCCTATCCTTGTCCGCAAAACGAACAAGAATAGGACACATTCTATTTTTGCTTGTGGGACCGCAGAGCAGACATATGGATGTGGACAACATGCGGTGTGCTTTCGGCATCTTTTGCAGTCCCACTGAAAATAAATGGGCCTGCATCTGATCCACAAAAAATGTGGATCGGATACAGACAGAACATACGGTCATGTGCATGAGCCCTTACACTGATAAAAATTGTCAACTACAACCTTGAATGAAAACAATACCTCGATATACATTGCACTTCTTAGTCCTATTGGTCCTAATTAACAGCCTGTATTATACTTCAGAGCTGCACTCACTATCCTGCTGGTGGAGTCACTGTGTACATACATTACATTACTTATCCTGTACTGATCCTGAGTTACATCCTGTATTATACTACAGAGCTGCACTCACTATTCTACAGGTGGAGTCACTATGTACATACATTACTTATCCTGTACTGATCCTGAATTATATCCTGTATTAATACTCCAGAGGTGCACTCAAAATGATCAAGATTTTTGCAGCCCCATTGAACTGGGCAGGCATCTGATCCGCAAAAAATGAGGATGAGATGTGGACCAAAAATACAGTCATGTGAATGCCCCCCTAAAACAGAATATAAATCAGTGATTCCACCAGCAAAATAGTAAGTGCAGTTGTGGAGTATAACACATGATGTATATACACCATGACTCCACCTAACAGTGAGTGCAGCCCTGGAGTATAATACGGACTGTAATTTAGGATCACTACAGGATTTGTAATGTATGCAAACAATGATTCCTCAAACAGAATAGTGAGTGCAGCTCTGGAGTATAATACAGACTGTAACTCAGGATGAGTACAAGATAAGTATTTTATTTACACAGTGACTCCACTAGCACAATAGTGAGTGCAGCTCCAGAATATAATATAGATTGTAACTCAGGATCAATACAGGATGAGTAATGTATGTACACAGTGACTCCATCAGCAGAACATTGAGTAAAGCTCTGGAGTATAATACAGGATGTAAGTCAGGATCAGTACAAGATATGTAACATAATGTATATTCACAATATCTCCACCAGTAGAATAGCGAGTGCAGCCCTGAAGTATAATACAGGATGTCAGTCATAATCAGTGCAAGATAAGTAACGGTTAATAGTCATTTCTTTTGCGCATTAAAATGTATGTACAGCCCTCCCATACTATATGTATATGAGGTGACGATTAATGAACTTTTACATTGCGTGCGCTCTCAGAACACGTAAAGCACTTCAAGATCTTAAAGGAGGAGCATGGGGAAATCACATTTGAACAGGTTGAACTTCTTTGCGGATTTGAGTAACCTAATTGAATTCAGTGCAAAGTGACAGTCCTATGCAGGGCCTAGTGCTCACACATCTGTTTGAAGGTGAAGTATTGCATAGTACGGGTGGCAGTATTTTACAGAAGAGGTCTTTGCTAATCGTATCCAGTGGGGGGCCAATACAGCAGTATGGCGTTCAAAGTGAGTAGACAACTAATTGTCTGGGTTAATTCATGTGGATGTACATACCAAATTTAGGGTTCACATACTGGTTCAGAGCTGCAGGAAATGGGAATATTTAGCATTTTTTAGATAAACATATTACACCCCTCCTATATAATCACATCATTTAACCATACAGACATACTTGGCAGCGGTATACTTTGGGCAGTACAGAGGTGTAGTTCGGCAGGATTTCAATCCCAAGGATCAATACAGCAAAGCGGCAAATTAATTTTTTTGCTCCTGATCACTCGCTATAATTCTGGCAATCCAGTCAGGAGTCCTCAAATCCGGCAGTTAAGAAAGGTCAAGACAGTAAGTGGTCGCACCCGGGCACATCCTATGTGGTTCACTGGTTGTAGCTTGCTATCGCGAATCAAATGTATATAAATGTGCACACACCATTTAAAGGCCAATACTAGGAGTATATTTCTTTGTGGCACCCTTTTGGCTATGCAACCAGTTATGCCCGCTCTCTGAACAACCTGTATGCACTTTCAAATCTCAGTTACTTTTATTAGGGCCTGCTGTAGAAATGTCTTAATTTACAAAGGATCTTGATATGTCTTATCCAGTGTGACCTGTTTATGCCAATCAGGCCTCCCTCACAGGTGCTTCAATAGTCTTGCCCCTTTGCCTCCAGTCTTTATGAATTAAAAAAACCATTACATACTACCTGCTTCCCTGAGACGTGCTTCTCACTCAGTTTTCTTAGGCTGGCTATTTCCATTTACCTTTTATTGTACTAGTAATGTGAATGAATTTACTTTTTCTGTTCTTTCAATTTGGAGCAAAAAAAAAACGAAAGACTGCTGGACGCGCTCCATGAGACACCATCGGCACAAGATGGATCTCATCCTCGCAAGGGAAAAACAAGACAAATATGACATGAAGCATTTCACACATTTAGTGACGACCACTCAGTGCTTGAGACATCATACAGGATGAAGATCTGAGAAAGGTCCTTCTCGAGCCGCGGTCGGACAGGCGAGTTCATAAAAACGTTTGACCTGTCGTAAGTTTTGACCATGAAGTCTGGGAGCAGAGACCATTACGGATCGCTAAAGTGGAGGGGCAGAAGTGCTCAGCTGCGGATAGTGTCACACCACCGTACGAATTCCGGAAGACTGCCCCTGACAGAGAACAGCCTGCTGGAATTCACCGGATCCGACAATGAGGGATGCGGGCGGAATGTTTGCCGGCCCCAATAAAGGGGTTTCCCAGGATTTTACTACTATCCTCAGGATAGGTCATCAGTATCCGATCAGTGGGGTCCGACACCCTGCGACCCGCTGATCAGCTGTTTGAGGGGCACTCAGCGGCGCTCCTGTGAGTGCCCCCACCTTCTCTCAGCTCACCAAGCACAGCGCCGTACATTGTATAGTGGTTGTGCTTAGTATCGTGCTCAGCACCGTTCACTTGAATGGGGCTGAGCCGCTCCTAGGCCACGTGAACGATGAACGTGATGTCACTGGCCAAAGGAAAACTAAGAGAAGGCTGCGGTGCTCACGGAAGCGCGCGTGCCTTCTCAAACAGCTGATCAGCGAGGGTCCCGAGTGTCAGACCCCCACTGATCAGATACTGATGACCCTGTCCTGACTCCTGAGAATAGTAGTAAAATCAGAAGTAAAATCCCGGAAAACCTCTTTAAGTACAATAGGATCCGGCAGGTATTCTGGCCGATCCGCCGCTTGCCTGCCGGATTGTAGCTACTGCCTGGTGTAGTCCAAGTGCTGGACCTTTCTGATCTCCTCTCTTCAGAAAGCAGGCGAGCAGCTCACAGACTCACTCTGAAGTCACCGCACTCCTCTGAGCACATCTACCCCTTCAGTTTACTGATCTGTGGCGGTCTCTGACCCTCTCCTCCCCATCAAAACTTCTGGTAAGTCCACTATAACAAGTAAAAAGCTTTAAATCCCCAGGTAAATTTAAGGCAACAGGAAGTGAACACATGAACTCATATTTGGCGGTGCTGTACAGGGAGTCATCACCGCTGGTTACCAGTGGGATGCACAAGGGTCCAAAGTCACAGAAAGCCAATAACCTATCAGCTGGTTTTAGGACATGGTGAAACTCGTGACAAGGAGGTAAGGCTACTTCACACTAGCGTTTTATAATTCCGGTTTGATTCTGTCATAGGGCTCAATACCGGAATAAAACGCTTCAGTTTTGTCCCATTCATTGTCAATGGGAAAAACTGAACTGAAGACAACGGAGGCTCCTGAAGCATTCCGTCCGTCTTCAGACCGAAGAACAAACCCAGCGCTCTCCGGTCCAGCATCCGCACAAGACGGTCTGGAATGACCCGCAAGTCAATGGGGCGGATCCGTTTGGTGTGGACACACAGTAATCCGGCTGTCCATGATTTGCTCCTGAGCTAGACTGTATCACAAAGGTTCTGTTTTTACCTGTTTCTAGCTGTGTGACTAGTTACTTTCACTTTCACTTTGTGCTGTCATCCATTAATCCTTATGTCTAATTTACAAAGAGGTCATAAACACTTATTTAAAGAGGACCTGTCACCTCTCCTGACATGCCTGTTTTAAATAGCATCACGCATTCCCCATGTAATAACAATTCTGGATCATCTATTCTTATGGCTCTATGTTGTTGCCATTCCTTTATTATTTCTACTAGAAGTTATGAATGAATTGCTAGCAGTCTGCAGTAAGGGTACAGAGGTGGTGGTAAACAGTTGGGGGGTGTCCCTGCACAGACTCACTATCCAATCAGTGCTGTCATTGTCAGACTGTGCAGGGACACCCCCCCCCCCAACTGTTTACCACCTCTCTGTACCCTTACTGAAGGCTAATAGCAATTCATGCATAACTTCTAGTAGAAATAATAAAAGAATGGCACTACATAGAGCCATAAGAATAGATGCTCCAGAATTGTTATTACATGGGAAATGCATGAAGCTATTAAAAAGGCATGTCAGGAGTGGTGAAAGGTCCTCTTTAAGCTACATTCTTATCAGTAAGATAAGAACTGAGTGATAATAATGAGTGTTTGTAATGTCAGAGAGCAGAGATAAGGAGCCTGTCTGCTCCTGTTCTGACAGAAAATCCAAATGGTGCTACTAGAGCATGTCAGCTCTGTACAGAAAAACGCCATATTTTTAATAAAGACCAATTTAAAAAATTATTTTTAGCTCAAAATGAGTACAATGCAATATTTCTTTTAAAATAATTGCCCCCAAAGATTTATATAGCCTTTACCCATTCAATTCAGGCACTGCATGGCGGTATTATTTGTACACTCTGTGGGCACTGCATGGCAGTATAAAACTAGAGGAAACCAGCTACTATTTTATAAACTATTGCTTACATTTTTTGTGCAGGATGAGCCCACAGCTACGGAGCTGAGTCTACTTCCGGATGATGAGTGGGAGAGACCCAGGGAGGAGTTTCAACTGGAACGTAAGCTGGGATCGGGGAACTTTTCCAAGGTCTTTGAAGGCTACTGGCTTGGAAAAGTCAAAATTAAAGTAGCAATTAAGACAGTTGATCAAGGTGAGTATTGGGCATGTTCTGATGTGAGGAGTTTAAAGGGGGTGTCCAATATAAGGTGACCTCTGTCTGAAACATTATTTCTTCAGGGATCCTGAATATAACCTAAGCTATAGCTTGCTAGGTCTCAGCTCCTAAATAAATTTGGTCCAGTTGTTTGGCAAAAGGCAGCATGAGAAGCAGGTGGAAAACCTCATATCATGGCTCTATACATGCTATCCTTGATGTTCCATTTCCTTTATGCTATTTCCATGACTGGCATTAGGTGGCAGCATAGACAAAATAGAATCCATGATGTTTGAAGTCTTGTCATGAGTTCCAGTATGTAATAAAGGCTGAATGTTCGGGTTAAACCTCTTATCTGCTCAAACAATAATCAACTGTGCCATGAACTAAATATATAAAGGGTGCATTGTAGTACTTAAAGGGGAAGTGTCTTTTGTATTGTATCATTTAATGCAGTGTTTGCACCCTCTACTTTAAAATGCAAGTAGATGATGATTTCAACTTCAGATATCTTACTGTATAATTACACCTCCCATGCTGTGCATAGCTGGCCAAATGCTCACTCTGCCAACAGCAATCTCTCCTGATCCTCCCATATGATTGCATCATATGCATGCTCGGCTCGACCAAGGCATGCACATGTAACGAGTGGGGAGAGGAGAGAAATCCGCTGCCAGGGCTGTCTTATCTCAAAAAGGATTGGACAGTTGAAATCCAACATGCCCGATCTCTATCTCCACCATACACATTAACATGCAGCATAATGGTGGGGGTGATTTATAACTCTGTATTAGAGCCCTTCTCTTCCTTGTATGCTACTGTACCACTGTCATAACCAAATGCTTTTTTCAACATCAAACCAGTGTAAAATATGTTTTTACTTTCTAATACGTTACATATCATTTCTCAGACACAACCACTCAGGAAACCTTTGTGAGGGAGACATCATTTCTGAAAACCCTTCGGCATCGTAACCTGTTATCCCTATATGCTGTATGTTCGGTGGGAAAACCTTTTTATATAATCACTGAGCTTATGTCCAAGGGGGACCTGCTTTCGTTTCTGCGGAGTAAGTGTCATGAAATACAGTTATTCAATATTATGCTGCTTTGTTTGCCAGGGTGTGGTACTCACCAAAACCTGTAGGTGGTGCAATGGAGTATACATAAATTGTGCCCTACTATATTAATAACGCTCGTTAGCGATCACCTGGCAGTCTAATACTGCCTCCGATTGCCCTATTGCTTGTTCATTGGGCAATTCAGATCTTTCAGCATGCTTAAAGATCTGGATCTGCTGGTGACAGATGGTGCTGTGTAGTCAAGATCTGCCACCGACACGCCGTTGTTCTGCATGGGCACGAGCGATGGCATAGCGATCAGGAATTTGCATTCCTAGCGGGCATGTGGGCATTCATGTGGCTGTTTGTACATGTGTTCTGAAGTACTTGTATTTTCCCTCTGCATACTCTACTAACACGCAGTTCAAAGAAAGTTTGAAACACACTTTGACATGTAACTATAAAGTAGAACCCCCGTTTAAGAAAGTACTATTTTGTATAATTAGTTGAATGTTTCCTCAGATGACGAGGGGCAGCAGCTAAATGTGGACGGGCTCCTGGATATAGCAGGGCAGATTGTCGATGGAATGGATTATCTTGAGACAAAGAACTGTGTCCACCGTGACTTGGCTGCCAGAAATGTCCTCATTGGACAAAACAACATCTGCAAGATCGCAGACTTTGGCTTGGCAAGGTTTATAAAGGTAAATGAAAAGATCAGCAGAATCCTCTGGCCCCATATATGTCTGTATGCATACAGATGTATCCAGCGTGCACTGAATGGCATCTGTATTCATCCATATGCAGTGAGTTCCTCCTAGTGGTGGCTGCAGGAAGCCAAAATGTTATCAGTTAACTGTATTCTGATCAAACATAGATTTGAAGCTCTGTCTTCTGCATTTACAATATAAAGTAATATGATTAAAATGAAATGTATTGTTTTATTTCATTTATTGATTTTTTCCTCAGGATGAAACTTATTTATCCTTCTCCAAGCAAATACCTTATAAATGGACCGCGCCTGAGGCAATGGCCTATGGTCGTTTTACCCTCAAGTCAGACGTTTGGTCTTTTGGAGTTTTATTATATGAGATAATGTCTCGGGGGGCTACACCATACGCAGGTAATTGTGGTTATTGAGATGTTTCTGATGTCCTGCCTTTTTTGTGTATAGTGATATGGACCAGCTGGTATAACCTGGGCATCTCCTGTATATAATTATATGTGTGCAGCTGGTATACGTTATGCATCTTCTTGTATATAGTGATATGGACCATGCTGGTATAACCTGGGTATCCTCTGTATATAATTTTATATGTACAGCAGGTATAAGCTATACATCTTCTTATATATAGTAATATGGACCCATGGGCGTAGCTATAGGGGGTGCAGAGGTAGCATTCGCTACCGGGCCCAGGAGCCTAAAGGGGCCCAAAGACACTTGTGCAGCATAAGAAAACACACTAAGCATTGATAGACGGGGGGCCCAAGCTGAACTCTTGCACCATGAGCCTCATGAGCCTTTAGCTACGCCCCTAATGGACCATGCAGGAATAACCTGGGTATCTTCTGTATATAATTATACAATATATGTACAGCTGGTATATTTTATACATCTTCTTCTATATAGTGATATGGACCATACTGGTATAACCTGGGTATCTTCTATATATAATTATATATGTACAGCTGGTATAAATTATACATATTCTAGTATATAGTGATGTCGACCATGCTGGTATAACCTGGGCATCTTCTGTAGATAAATATATATGTACAGTTGGTATAAATTATACATATTCTAGTATATAGTGATGTCGACCATGCTGGTATAACCTGGGCATCTTCTGTATATAATTATATATGTACAGCTGGTATTATACATCTTCTTGTATATAGTGATATGGACCATACCGGTATAACCTGGGTAACTCCTGTATATAATTATATATGTACAGCTGGTATAAATTATACATCTTCTTGTATACAGTGATATGGAGCATGCTGGTATAACTTGGGTATCTTTAGTATATAATTATACATGTACAGCTGGTATAAATTATACATCTTCTTGCATATACTGTAGTGATTTGGACCATGCTGGTATAACCTGGGCATCTTTAATATATAATTATATATGTACAACTGTTAGAAGTTATACATATTTTTATATATAGTAAGGTGGGTCATGCTGCCTTACCACAAGTTACATTAAAGCAGAAGATATTGTTGCTCATGCACTTATGTTGAGAGTGGTCCCTCTGAGCTGCAAAAGGATTGGCAAAATGTTCCCTTGCATAGTCTAAGGGGTTCCCTGGTATTAGCCTTTCAACCCCTATACAGTAATCTGGACATTGCTGGAGGAATCCCCAGGTTACTGTGTAGTCTCAGAATAGCACATTGTAACAGCAATATATAGTCAAGGGCAAGTCAGGAGTCATTAAAGGGGTATTCTCATCTTGGACAATGGGGGCATATCGCTAGGATATGCCCCCATTGTCCTATAGGTGCGGGTCCCGCCGCACCTATAGGACAATGGGGGCATATCCTAGCGATATGCCCCCATTGTCCAAGATGAGAATACCCCTTTAATGGTAAAAAAAAAAAAACAAGTAACAGTGACTGTAGAGGAAGGTCAGAGTCAGGAACAAAGCCAAGGAAAATAACCAGATGGGTACAAGAGCCAAGTGAAGATCCAAGGGAACAAACAGGAGATTTCATGACAGGAACTGGATCAGGATCACGCATAGAAACATCAAAACTTCAAGGAAATACATTGACGAGCAAAAGGGTAACAATGTTTTGAACTTTTCACTTTCAGGCTCCATATCTCGCCATCCACTACAGCTTCGAACGTGAGACTACCATCATTTTATAGAACATCATCTTGGCTATCTCATACATAAATTGGACTTGCAACTATTTAGCATATGATTAGTTATGCAGAAAGGTCACTGGTTCGAATCCAGGAGCATCCATTAAGAAGTTTTCCCAAGAAAAGATAAACAGCATCATCAGTCTTCAGTGGAGGAAGCCTGATGATATGGGGTTGTTTCACAGCCAAAGGCGTCTGATACTTGACTAGAATCAATGGTGGTCTCAGTTCTGAGCTACAAGACGAGTTACTTTGTACACTCGAGTACTATGGGTATGAAAAGGACAACATGATGTTCCAGCAGGACAACGACCCGAAATTAGAGATGAAATGGTTCAATGACAATGAAGTAGAGGTCCTGGATTGGACCCCACAGTCCCCAGACCTCAAACCAATTGAACACTTGTAGGTAGAGTTGAAGAAAAGAAAAAGCTGTATTCGTACCATAGTGAGTCGACCAGTATGCACCAACATTGGGAACGTGTAGAAGAGACCTGGGAACAGATTTCAGTCGAGACATGCTTGAATCTTATCAAGAGCATGCCCAGAAGGATTCAGGCAGTGTTGAAAGCCAAAGGTGGATTTAGAAAATAGTAACAAAAAAATAAAAATGTAGAATTGTAACAGCAAAACAGTAACAGTGCAGTTACATGACAAGAATCTGCATAACTAATCATATGCTAAATAGTTGCAAGTCCAATTTATGTATGAGAAACATTGTTACCCTTTTGATCGTTAGTGTAACATATTATGAGAGAAAAAGGTCTGATTGAACTTTTAGGTTGAGACCCTATGGCATGGCTGAATGCATGTGGCCAAACCCAACCAAATGCATTGGCAAATGGTCATATGATTTCACAGCTAAATCATACACTTGGTCATCACTGCTTGGTTTGGCAGTGTGTAGGTAATTGAATTGTGTGTTCTCACCCTTAAGGCTCGTACAGTTCTATAGAAGGCTGGACGTTCTAGTGTGCTGTCCGCATCTTTTAAGGCTCCTGTTGAAGTAAATAGGTCTGCATCCGACCCACAAGAAATGCATATCAGATGCGGACAAAAACAATGGTCGTGTGCATGAGCCCTTAGGGTAGTGTATCACTTAGTGGCCTTTAAGAATAAGTATCTATATTTTGCAGATCTTTGGTTTGAGGACTGAAATCCGGATATTGTATAATTAAATATGCATGAATAGAGTCCTTATTAGTGGCAGTGCTAATTGTCCTATTTTGTTTCCAGGTATTAACAACTCTGAATTGCTTGCATACCTCAAACAAGGCAACCGCTTACCAGCTCCCTCAAATTGCTCTGCTAAAATCTACAATGTTATGTTGGATTGTTGGCATGAAAGCCCAGGAAATAGACCATCATTTAATGACCTGAAGAAATATATAGACAACCTAGCAAACTATGAGCCCCCTGAGGATTCCATCAAACCTTCTTCTATGCCAAAGGGTTGGATCCGCAAGCTGAAAAAGCCGGTTAATTAATGAGACTTGTGCTGAACTTTGCAAGGTCGACACCTTAAGGTCGCAGAAAAAGGGCATTGCTAGGATCTAAAATACCAGGGTATGGGCCCCCAGGTATCATCCACATACTGTACAGTTGCACATACACACAAGCACACACTACAGATACATTGTGCATACACATAACAGATGTTATAGACATTGGAAAAACGACACATAACTGTGCAAACCTACAGACACAGACCACTAGCCACAGCCACACATACTGCATACAGTGGAAAGCTCCTCATTCTCGGATTGATGGGAGGTCAAACCCCACTGAAAATGAAGTAATGGCACATCCAAGTGGTATGCCATCTCTTTATTAGATGTGAAAAGCCATTTAAGGGAGCATTGTAAAGTGGTGTGGACATTCCTTCAAATCTCCTGTCTGGTCATTCCTTGATCATTCCTGGTCATCCCCTGATGTAACCTATAAGATGATAAAAGAGACTTCCTCATGCCTACGCATGGTTTTACACGGCCTGAAATAAGCACCTATTGATGAAAAAATGGATTGGCACTTGTTTACAGAACCTTTTAACAGACTGATGGAATTGGCATGGGGGTGGAGCACATGCCCTGTATACATGGAGCGATGTGCTGCTGACTAAGGACTATTTTTATGCCCACAGAAAAAATCTGATGAGCCACCGCTGACCTGTCTACATTGTACAATGATCTGGAACAAGCTTTCTTATTAACACATCTTTTCATTCATTTGCCTGTTTAAAAGGGCCAGAACTCTTGCATTTGCAACCTGCAATCAGTCTCTGAGCGGCTACCTCTTCATTAAAGGGGTTGTCTGGCAATCATTTAAAAAAAAAAGTCAGAATGCTGATCACTACACCGATCGCCTGCCACTCCTGCTCCAATGCTTTCTGGGTACCCCACCAGCAGGCTCGGACTGGCCTACAGGGGTACAGGTGAATCCCCCAGTGGGCCCCTGAGCAAGGTGAGCCCCTAGTCTCCCACCCTCTGCACAAGTGGCACATAACACACCAAAATACATTTTACTGGTGGGCCCTAGGCACCCCAGTCCGACACTACCCACCAGTCTCCAATACTTTGTGGTTGGGTCTGCTTATATGCCATCTTCTTCAGAAATACCCATAAATCCTCCATATTTATTCCTTATTGCCCGACACTTGGTGTAATCTTGCCTAATTCCGTTAGTGTTCTTTGTCTGTTATTTACCACTTGTCAATGTAGAGCTAAATCTGTTAATGTTCTATGTAATTTATCATTTGTCAATAAAGCTCTTTTATTCAAAGGTGACTGAACTCGAGATTAAATTAGTAATCTAGCTACACTTTAGTTAAAGGGGACGCTGACAACTTTTGTGTGGCACTGTATTGTTATATGTACACTGTATGGCTGTGTTATGTGTTTGCTGTATGGTACTATAATCTATACTCTGTAGCCACTCTTAAGGGAATGGGTGGATTGGATCACGCATGCCCGACTGATCATTCCACTAATTATGAGGGGCTCCACGGGCTACGGTGTCCCCATTCTCATGATTGGTGGGGGTCCCAGTAGTTCAATGTTCACTGATCTAATAGTTATCACCTATTCTCTGCCCCCTGACATGTTTTGCTGTATACACAGCTTTATCATGGGACCATACGGATTCCACTGAACTACAGGGTTCCAATATAATGGCTTTAACAATAGCTGGTAAGAGGTCATCTCTCATGCTTGTGAATTGCTCATCCTCCTAAACTCTTTTTAATTCTACAGGGTGGGCCATTTATATGGATACACCTAAATAAAATGGGAATGGGAGACCTTGAGGGAGACATGATGATGTGTTTCCCTCTTAATGCATTGAAGCTGGCACGTTCCCTGAGTTTTTCCACCAAGATGGTGCACCACCACATTATGGGTGTCAGGTCCTTGTATTCCTAGATGAACAGTTTCCTGGAAAGTGGATTGGTTGTCGTGGGCCAGTTGAATGGCCCCCAAGGTCTCCTGATCTGACCCCCTTAGACTGTTATTTTTGGGGTCATCTGAAGGCAATTGTCTATGCTGTGAAGATACGAGATGTGCAGCACCTGAAACTACGGATACTGGAAGCCTGTGCTAGCATTTCTTCTGCTGTGTTGCTATCAGTGTGTGAAGAGTGGAAGAAAAGGGTTGCATTGACAATCCAACACAATGGGCAGCACTTTGAACACATTTTATAAGTGGTCATAAACTTGTAAATAACTCATGAAAGAATAAAGTTACATTAAAACGAAGCACACCATTGTTTTTCTTGTGAAATTCTCAATGAGTTTGATGTGTCACATGACCCTCTTCCCATTGAAAAAACTAAAGTAAAATGGCCGACTTCAAAATGTCCGCCATGGTCACCACCCATCTTGAAAAGTTTCCCCCGTTCCATATACTAATGTGCCACAAACAGGAAGCTAATATCACCAACCATTCCAATTTTATTTAGGTGTATCCAGATAAATGGCCCACCCTGTATATTGACTCAACACTGCTGCTGATCTTGGATGGCTAGATATTTTGGCCTGTCCTGGATATGGGGTAGTGGTAGGATAGTGTTAGTGGTAGTGATAGTTGTAGGATCACTACAGTGATGCGTGTTCCCTCCATATATTACTGCTGGTAGTATGATGACATAGTACAAAACAGGGGCAATGAAGCAGAACAAGTACTAAAACAGTGGCTACAATATACCATAGGAAAGACAAGACTAAACATATGAGCTTGCAATCTAAACTTTTTTACTAATTTGATAGTAGTTAGCTTTGGAGTAGCCACCAGAGATGGTCCATGTCAGATTGAAGGGCCTGAGTTGAGTTTTTCAAATTGAAAGGGTGTCAAGGTGGAAGACTAGTAGTTAAGCTGTGGTAGGGAGGAAAGGGGTACTGGAAAAGTCCTGAAGGTGAGAATATGAAGGAATGATTGAAGTAGAAAAGAGTAGTAGGTCCTGTAGGTTACTGTTGGTATCTCGAGACTAGTAAACATACGTATCTACACTCCTCAACATTAAAATTGCAACACTAAGGACAAGCTGTAAGCTTATGCAAATCAAGTTGGTAGCAGATCTAGAGATGATCACATTTTTACCACCTAGCTCCAATCTGTGGCATATGGGAGGGGCATAAAAGCCAGATTGAAAGCAAAGTTTTTTTTAATAAACATAAAACTTTAAAAATTGGATCAAGTTGTGTGAGATGTTTGGGTGATGTCTCCTGTTGGCCGATGTGCCAGTTATCGCGACTTGTCACAAACTAAGATGGATAGAATCCTTTAACTGAGAGACCTTGGTTTATCACTCCAACAGATCTCTACACTCCTAGGCCGAGATGTCAGCACTGTTCAATGTTGTGTGTCCTCGCGTGGATCCATTCTGTACTGTAAGTGAAATTGCACATCACATCCCAAGCCTAGAACAGCAAACAGTGTCCACACAAAGCATCAGAAGGTGTTTGCAAAACATGTCCAGCTACCGGTGTTAAATTGACCTCAAGCCGCAACTCCCAGTGGTGGTCTATCCTCTTCAGCGGCGAGTCACACTTTTGCCTTAGACACAGTGATAACCGGAGATTGGTCTGGAGGCCATGTGGGCAACATCACAAGGCTTTCACAAGGGAATGTCACACAGGTCCTACTTCAGAGATAAAAGACGGTAGCCAGAACACGCTAGTCTTCATTTCAAGTACATAAACAGCATGGCATCACATTGATTTGGTGGTGCAACCATTTCCTCAAAGTGTAACAGGACCTTATTTTTAACAGGACAACACCAGGCTGGATGATGCTCATGCTACTGTGAGCATCCTGCATGGCCTAAATGTGCTTCCATGGCCTGCAGTGTCTCCGGATTTGTTTCCAGTTGAGCACATCTGGGATGTTATTGGTTCGCAAATGCAAAGGGAGCTTCCAGAGGCGGTTCTGATGATTTGAAAGCCCAAGTATATTCAGCATGGCAGACCATTTCTCAGACAACCATTAATGACCTAATCGATAGCATGCCAAGGTGTGTAAGTGCGTGTATTTTTGCGCATGGCGGTTATACTCAAATAAATTGAGATGTTGTCAATATTTTATTTCCATTTGTTATCATTTTAATATCATTAACATGTTTATCGACCTTGTGATTTCCAGAATTCCATAACTTTTCCTTCTTGTTGCAATTTCAATGTTGAGGGGTGTGTATAGGTTGGTGTGTGTATAAAGATTTGGTTGGTATAATAGGAAAACATTGGAGGCACTAACAGAGAGCAGGGACTACAGATAAGTAGGTGGAACGTTAGATGAACTTTGGTAGACCCCAAGAATGATGTTAGATGTTATTCAATAGGGAAATGAGGAGATAATTACTTTCACATCTGCGTTTTCCTTTCCAGTATTGAAATCCTTCATAGGATCTCAAAACCAGAGGAAACGTTTCAGTTTTGTCCCCATTCATTGTCCCTGTCGGATCCAGCAAAAACGCAGATGTGAAAGTAGCCTAATAGGGTTATACTAGGGTCCACGGTAAGGAAGGGCACAGAGAAGGAAAAGAATTGTAGGATTACAGATCCATACAGGGAGAAGAAAGTAAAACTTTTCAGCAGTAACAAAATTAGAGCAGCTTACTTTAATTTAGAAACAGTCCTTCAGAAATCACAGCGATATATCAGTACGGAAAATCTATTTGATCCTGAAGGCTAAACTGGGAAAGGACTCTGGCTGGCGTCCCAGGCTCTGCAGAACCCATATTTGTGTTGTCCTTTCAAAAGAGGCCGTGCATCACAGTTACCCACAGACATCCCTAAATGTTACTCATTCCCGTCTGTCATGACTTCCCCAGCACCTCCCGGTTCTAACCTACATATGAGGACTCAGAATAGGAACTAGGACAAAGGTCGCCCATTCTGAGTGCTAGGTGGGGACAGGAAAAAGCTGCACCCAGTGCTCTGTCAGCTAAGCAGTGCTCCCCAGTAATACTCAGTCACTTATTAATCCAGGAGGAGGATTGGGAGGAAAGCGAACATCTTGTTTTCAAACATTTCCACAAAAAACAGAACTGCGTAGATACAGTGTGTACCCGGCTGCTAAAAACAGACTGTTCATGATACAAGTGGGGAGATTTTGTAATATACTGCTGTATACAGTTCGGGCCTTGACCACAACATTGACATAGGTATACGTGGTGAAGCCACATTCAGACCCCAACTTCTAAGGGGGACCATACAGTAGCAGCACATACCTCACAACCGTCCCGGATCCAGTGGAACTGTCCCGGATTGCAGCAGCTGTCCCGCTGTCCCGGTATGGGGGAGGTATGTCCCGGTCTCTAGCAGCTGTCCCTACGTCCATAGGACGCAGAGACAGTTGCCTGTATAGTGATGAAGCAGAGAGCCAGCATCGACTCGCTGCTTAATCTACTCTCCCTCCGGTCCCCTCCCTGCAGGCTCTACGTACCTCCCTGCCGCTCTCCACACATTCGGTCTGGGCGGAGGGCGGGGCCGGCCGTCAGTCAGCCTTGGCTCCGCCCCTCCAGACTAGAGAAGAAGATGTCCTGCTTGTGATGCTGCTAGGAAGAAGGTGAGTATATGGTTTTTTATTTTTTATAATTTTCTGTGAGTGGCACAGCATGGTCATATTACTGGGGGGCACAGCATTAATGGGGAGCACAGTATGGGCATATTACTGGGGGGGGCACAACATTACTGGGGAGCACAATATGGCCATATTACTGGGGGCACAGCATTACTTGGGAGCAGAGGTGTAGCTAGAGGTTCAGCACAGGGGGGGGGCGAAACATACTTGAGTGGGCCCCCCACTTAGTGGCTTCCCAAACGCACGTTTCCAACTTCACAGGCACATACTACTAGTTGTAGTTATAATATTGTATTAGAAAGATGACTGTATAAACTGCTAGATCATCTATGCTGTTAAGTACAGTACAATAGACTTTCTACATACCCTACTCTAAATACTCTACCACATAATGAAGTAAAATATAGGAGTAATAGGAGTAAAAAACAAGGGGACTCCTATGTTAAAGGAAACCTGTCCCCAGTTTTTACATCATTAAACTAACAGTCCCCTGCCCCCCATCAGACCTCAGATCAGCATATTGTTCCTCCATCAGACCTCAGATCAGCGTATTGTGCCCCATCAGACCTCAGATCAGCGTACTGTGCCCCCATCAGACCTCAGATCAGCGTATTGTGCCCCATCAGACCTCAGATCAGCAGAATGTGCCCCCATCAGACCTCACATCAGCCTACTGTGCCCCCATCAGATCCCAGATCAGCGTATTGTACCCCCATCAGACCTCACATCAGCCTACTGTGCCCCATCAGACCTCAGATCAGCGTATTGTACCCCCATCAGACCTCAGATCAGCAGAATGTGCCCCCATTAGTCCTCACATCAGCCTACTGTGCCATCAGACCTCAGATCAGCGTATTGTGCCCCATCAGACCTCAAATCAGCCTACTATGCCCCATCAGACCTCAGATCAGCGTATTGTGCCCCATCAGACCTCAGATCAGCTTATTGTACCCCCATCAGACCTCAGATCAGCAGAATGTGCCCCCATTAGTCCTCACATCAGCCTACTGTGCCCCATCAGACCTCAGATCAGCGTATTGTGCCCCATCACACCTCAGATCAGCATATTGTGCCCCCATCAGACCTCAGATCAGCAGAATGTGCCCCCATCAGTCCTCACATCAGCCTACTGTGCCCCCATCAGACCTCAGATCAGCGTATTGTGCCTCCATCTGACCTCAGATCAGCGTATTGTGCCCCATCAGACCTCAGATCAGCGTATTGTGCCCCCATCAGACCTCATATCAGCCTACTGTGCCCCATCAGAACTCAGATTAGCGTATTGTGCCCCATCAGACCTCACATCAGCATATTGTACCCCCATCAGACCTCAGATCAGCCTACTGTGCCCCCATCAGACCTCAGATCAGCAGAATGTGCCCCCATTAGTCCTCACATCAGCCTACTGTGCCATCAGACCTCAGATCAGCGTATTGTGCCCCATCAGACCTCAGATCAGCAGAATGTGCCCCCATCAGACCTCACATCAGCCTACTGTGCCCCATCAGACCTCAGATCAGCATATTGTGCCCCATCAGACCTCAGATCAGCTTATTGTACCCCCATCAGACCTCAGATCAGCAGAATGTGCCCCCATCAGACCTCAGATCAGCCTACTGTGCCCCCATCAGACCTCAGATCAGCGTATTGTGCCCCATCACACCTCAGATCAGCATATTGTGCCCCCATCAGACCTCAGATCAGCAGAATGTGCCCCCATCAGTCCTCACATCAGCCTACTGTGCCCCCATCAGACCTCAGATCAGCGTATTGTGCCTCCATCTGACCTCAGATCAGCGTATTGTGCCCCATCAGACCTCAGATCAGCGTATTGTGCCCCCATCAGACCTCAGATCAGCCTACTGTGCCCCATCAGACCTCAGATCAGCGTATTGTGCCCCATCAGACCTCACATCAGCATATTGTACCCCCATCAGACCTCAGATCAGCCTACTGTGCCCCATCAGACCTCAGATCAGCATATTGTGCCCCCATCAGACCTCAGATCAGCAGAATGTGCCCCCATCAGTCCTCACATCAGCCTACTGTGCCCCATCAGACCTCAGATCAGCGTATTGTGCCCCCATCAGACCTCAGATCAGCGTATTGTTCCCCCATCAGACCTCACATCAGCAGAATGTGCCCCCATCAGACCTCAGATCAGCGTATTGTGCCCCATCAGACCTCAGATCAGCGTATTGAGCCCCCATCAGACCTCAGATCAGCATTTTGTGCCCCATCAGACCTCACATCAGCATATTGTGCCCCCATCAGACCTCACATCACCCTACTATGCCCACATCAGACCTCAGATCAGCGTATTGTGCCCCCATCAGACCTCAGATCAGCAGAATGTGCCCCCATCAGTCCTCACATCACCCTACTATGCCCCCATCAGACCTCAGATCAGCGTATTGTGCCCCCATCAGACCTCAGATCAGCAGAATGTGCCCCCATCAGTCCTCACATCAGCCTACTGTGCCCCCATCAGACCTCAGATCAGCGTATTGTGCCCCCATCAGACCTCAGATCAGCGTATTGTGCCCCATCAGACCTCACATCAGCAGAATGTGCCCCCATCAGACCTCAGATCAGCGTATTGTGCCCCCATCAGACCTCAGATCAGCAGAATGTGCCCCCATCAGACCTCAGATCAGCCTACTGTGCCCCCATCAGACCTCAGATCAGCCTACTGTGCCCCCATCAGACCTCAGATCAGCATATTGTGCCCCATCAGACCTCAGATCAGCATATTGTGCCCCATCAGACCTCAGATCAGCGTACTGTGCCCCCATCAGACCTCAGATCAGCATATTGTGCCCGCATCAGACCTCACATCAGCATATTGTGCCCCCATCAGACCTCACATCAGCCTACTGTGCCCCATCAGACCTCAGATCAGCGTATTGTGCCCCATCAGACCTCATATCAGCGTATTGTGCCCCCATCAGACCTCAGATCAGCAGAATGTGCCCCCATCAGTCCTCACATCACCCTACTATGCTCCCATCAGACCTCAGATCAGCGTATTGTGCCCCCATCAGACCTCAGATCAGCAGAATGTGCCCCCATCAGTCCTCACATCAGCCTACTGTGCCCCCATCAGACCTCAGATCAGTGTATTGTGCCCCCATCAGACCTCAGATCAGCGTATTGTGCCATCAGACCTCACATCAGCAGAATGTGCCCCCATCAGACCTCAGATCAGCATATTGTGCCCCCATCAGACCTCAGATCAGCCTACTGTGCCCCCATCAGACCTCAGATCAGCCTACTGTGCCCCCATCAGACCTCAGATCAGCGTATTGTGCCCCCATCAGACCTCAGATCAGCGTATTGTGCCCCATCAGACCTCAGATCAGCATATTGTGCCCCCATCAGACCTCACATCAGCATATTGTGCCCCCATCAGACCTCACATCAGCCTACTGTGCCCCATCAGACCTCATATCAGCGTATTGTGCCCCATCAGAACTCAGATCAGCGTATTGTGCCCCCATCAGACCTCAGATCAGCAGAATGTGCCCCCATCAGTCCTCACATCACCCTACTATTCCCCCATCAGACCTCAGATCAGCGTATTGTGCCTCCATCAGACCTCAGATCAGCGTATTGTGCCCCCATCAGACCTCAGATCAGCGTATTGTGCCCCCATCAGACCTCACATCAGCCTACTGTGCCCCATCAGACCTCATATCAGCGTATTGTGCCCCATCAGACCTCAGATCAGCGTATTGTGCCCCCATCAGACCTCAGATCAGCAGAATGTGCCCCCATCAGTCCTCACATCACCCTACTATGCCCCCATCAGACCTCAGATCTGCGTATTGTGCCCCCATCAGACCTCAGATCAGCGTATTGTGCCCCCATCAGACCTCAGATCAGCGTATTGTGCCCCATCAGACCTCAGATCAGAGTATTGTGCCCCCATCAGACCTCACATCAGCCTACTGTGCCCCCATCAGACCTCAGATCAGCCCACCCAGCCACATAAGATTAAAATAAAAAACCTTTCTTACCTGTCCCATGCTGCGGCTGCCCTCCGTTCCGGCGCTCCACTGTCTTTTATTTCAATCTTATGTGGCTGGGTGGGCTGATCTGAGGTCTGATGGGGGTCCCTACATACAAGTGAGCGCTTCCATAATGGAAGCGCTCACTTGTACTCACCTGATAGTTTTAAGGTCATCCTTGCTGGGCCCCCCCTGAGTCACTGGGCCCGGAGCCGTCGCTCCCCCTGCCCCCCGGTAGCTGAGCCTCTGCTGGGGAGCACAATATGGGCATATTACTGGGGGCACAACATAAACTGGGGAGCACAATGTGGACATATTACTGGGGGCACGACATTACTGGGGAGCACAATGTGGGCATATTATAGGGGGGGCACATAGCTAGGCATATTACTGGGGACACAGCTGGGCATATGACTGGGGGGCACAGCTGGTCATATTACTGGGGGCACATAACTGGGCATATTAATGGGGGCACATAACTGGGCATATTATAGGGGGGGCACATAGCTGGGCATATTACTGGGGACACAGCTGGGCATATTACTGGGTGCACATAACTGGGCGTATTAATGGGAGCACAGCTGGGCATATTACTGGGGGCACATAACTGGGCATATTACTGGGGGCACATAACTGGGGAATAATTACTATGTGGGACAGTAAGGGGACTGGGTGGAATTAGGTGTATAGTTATGTTTTGGGCGGAGTTAGAGGAGTGGCCTAGGGGCAAAAAAATTTCTCCCTCTTCGTCCATTTCCAAAGTTGGGAGGTATGGCAGCACTTTATAAGGGTGGAGAGCAATATAAAATGCTAACAGCTCTTTTCCACGGTGCAAATATGGATCCTCTTCAGTGCAACAGAACCCCCATGTATGGCCTCATGCACACAATATTTTGCATCTGATTTTTTTACAGATAGCACACGGACCTATTAATTTCTATGGGTTAGCAAAAAAAAAACTGACTAGGTGATGAATCTTTGCACCAGAGCTACAGGCAATGACTTCACATTCCCAACATTAGGCTACATTCACACGACCGTATGTGTTTTGCGGTCCGCAAATTGCGGATCCGCAAAACACGGATACCGGCTGTGTGAATGTAGCCGGCCCTATGATAGAACTGCCTATTCTTGTCCGCGATTGCGGACAAGAATAGGACATGCTCTATCTTTTTTGCGGGGCCGCGGATCGGACCTACGGATGCGGACAGCACATTGTGTGCTGTCCACATCTTTTGCGGCTCCATTGAAATGAATGGGTCCGCACCCGTTCCGCAAAATTGCAGAACGGATGCGGACCCAAAACTACGGTCGTGTGAATGCACCCTAAGTCTGTTACAATCTGTCAGTTTACAGAAACAATGTAACTACCTGCAGCTATAGAAGAAGAACTGGACAAGGTAGACATGCACCTTTAAGCTACATTCACACGACCGTGGTGTCTTGCGGATCCACACATGCCGCCGCTATCATAGAAAATACCTATTCTTTCCATGATTGCAGACAAGAATAGGATTTTTTTTTTTTAAATGAAGGGGTCCGCACCCGTTCCACAAAAATGCGGAAGGGATGCAGACTCATTAATACGGTCTTGTGAATGTAGCCTTAAAGGGGTTTTCCAAATAACTATCTGATTGGTGGAGTCTGACACCTGGGACCCCTCCAATCAGCTGTTTGCAAAGGTATCGGAGCTCGCAGTAGCGCTGCGGCCTTCTCTCAGCTTAGCCTAGGCCATGTGACATCGCGTTCATTGGTCACCTGGGCGCAACTCAGCCCCATTGAAGTGAATGGGGCTGAGCTCTGATACCAAGCACAGTTGCTATACAATGTACAGCTGTTTGGCGGGGGTCCCGGGTGTCAGACCCCCACCAATCAGATAGTAATGACCTATACAGATGATAGGTCATCAGTGTAAAAATCTTGGAAAACCTCAAATTTCTATAACCGAATACAGCCAAACAATACTCAAACAATGGTGCCATGCAGTGCCCAAATAATACCCCCAAACAATGCCTAAGTAATACCTCTAAACAGTATCCAAATAATGCTACCATATAGTGTCCACATAAGGCTGCCATACATTTCCTACGCAATAGTGACATTCAATGCCCAAACAAAGCTAATACAACCACTATACAGTGCCTAAAACATGAATGAGTTAAAGCGGGAGCACAAAACTAAAGGCCTATCCTGAGGATAAGTCATCAATATCTGATCGATTGGGGTCCGACTCCCGACACCCCCGCTGATCAGCTGTTTGAAAGGGTTGCAGCACTTCAGTGAGTGTGTGGCAGCCTGCTCATAGCTTTCCAAGCACAGCGCCATACATTTTATAGTGGCTGTGTTTGGTATTGCAGCCCAGGCCTATTCACTTGAATGGAAAGCTGCAGAAAGGCCATATGACCGATAAACGTGATGTCACTGGCCTGGGGAGAGGCTAAAGTGCCTCAGCCTCTTTAAACAGCTGATTGGCGGAGGTGCTGGGGGTCGGACACCTACCAATTAGATATTGATGACCAATCCTGAGGAAAGTTCATCAAAATTTTACTTTAGGAAAACCTCTTTAAAGGTAAAGTCCTTGGTGGTCAATGATAGTTTACATGCTCCACTGTCCTGGTTGTTCGGGGGATACATTCCTTGGGGACTTATTAGGAAATGGGTATCCAGGGAAATTGCCCAGTTTTCCACCCTTTGGTTCTAGGGTCTTGCCATAGTAATCAGGTGAAAGTTGGCCATGACGGTAGTACTGATAACCCCCTACCACCAGGTACCTATTAGGCTAGTTTCACACTAGCGTTGCCTTTTTCTGGTATTGAGTTCCATCATAGGGGCTCAATACCGGAAAAAAACGCTTCAGTTTTGCCCCCATTCATTGTCAATGGGGACAAAACTGAACTAAAGAGAACAGAATTCTCCTAAATACATTCCGTTCAGTTCACTTGCGTCTCCAGACCGGAGAGCAAACCGCATCCAGCAATAACGCTAGTCTGAAAGTAGCCTTATTGTACACAAGTAGTGGCTCCTTTATATAAACACCAGGAGTGCACCTCCAATGAGGCGAGGTGAGGCGATTTCCTCAGGCAGCACCAGGTAGGGTCAAGAGGGGCAGCAGAAGGGGGTGTTTCTGCAGTATAGTATTGGGAAGCTCAGTGGGCACAGTATGTGGTGCTATATTACCCTGTATGTTTTGTAGCTCTGTATGTAATGTTTTCCAAGTATGTCTTTAACAGTAGGGCTGGAAGGAAGGAGTTAGGTTAAGAAATTGGCATTGGGGGTTGGGGCGCCATTTCATTTATTGCCTCAGGTAGCAGAAAGGCTAGGTGCACCCTTGTGCACAACTACAACTCTGAGCATGCTGGGAGCTGAAGTTTTGTAACAGTTGGGTGAGGCCCAGGTTGCAGACCACTGATTTATATAACCGTGGTTGGAGGCAGCATGTGGAGGTGCGTGCACAACGCATGGACCTGTTATATATAGAGACAAATGTTATAGCTGGAAGGGAAGAACGAATCTGAGAATCTGCCAGGGAACAGCAGCAGCTGCAGGATCAGTTCCACAGAGGTCAGTGAGTTTGTTCTGGGTGCAAGAATGCATGACATGAAGACATTGGGGCCTCCAATATTTATAGGGGTTGTGAACGGCTCCTGAATTTCACCCAGCTTTTCGAGACTCTTCAACTACAAATTTTCCAGATTATGCAGTGACACATCCTCGCTCCTACATGGCTTAACACATTTGCCATTCAGGACACTGGAAAAGCTGGGTGATAACTAATGTGACCATCACATGGCAGCCATAGAAGTTTTCCAGGAATATAGGTAACTAGGAAAACTCTATATATTAATACCTTGACACAAGTGGTTAAAAATATGTAATACCTCCTCGTACGGTTAGATGGATTTGCCATTCACAACACTAGGAAAGCTGGGTGGCAACCAATATGGTCATCATTACAGCACCTAACTGGGATGTCTTGTCACCTAAGACTTTCTCATTGCTGAGTTCTATTTTTTAGGTGCATCTGTTACTCAAGAATCTGGGTAACAACCAAAATGGCCCCATTATCATCCTGTGTCTTCAAAGTCAGGGGCATTATGGGAAATGTATGCTGCATTGAGGGAACCATATCAGAGGGAAAGAAGGAACAAAGACAACATGGCAGACAACCCATAAAGGACACATCAACTTACATTCACATTTGTGCTTTACTTTTCAGTGTTGAGATCCAGCAGAGGATCTCAGTACCGGAGAAAAACGCTTCCGTTTTGTCCCTATTTATTGTCAATGGGGACAAAACTGAACTGAATGGAGTGCACCTGAATGCATTCCGTTCCGTTTGGTTGCGTTCCCATGGGTGCGGAGCAAGACAGATCCAGCAGGAAACACAATGCTAAGTCAATGGTGCCGGACCCGTTTTCTCGGACACAGTAAAAATTCGTCATGGCTATTTCAAAGATAATACAACTGGATCCATTCTTAACGTATCCTGCCGGATCAGGCAAAAACACAAGTGTGAAAGTGGCCTAAAACAAGTACCAGTATACACGTTACATATAATTGTACATTATTCTTTAATAATATCTTATATTGCATTATATATGAAAAATAAATCACTGGACTGCTTCATTAAAGGGGTTGCCCAGAATTAGAAAAACATGGCGGCTTTCTTCCAAAAATACCACCTCTCGTCTCATATTGCAGTTCTGCCCCATTGGAGTAAATGGGGAAGAACTGCAATACCACACACAACCTGTGGACAGGGGTGGTGCTGTTTTTGGAAGAAAGCAGCCATTTTTTCATTCTGGACAAACCCTTTAGCTAAGAAATTGCTAAATAACATTTGAATTCGAGGATAACTCAAGAGTTTGTCAAGCAATCTAATCGTCACTCCTATATTGCTAAACAGATTTTCCTTTTAGGAGACTAGGAAAGCTTATGATGTATAATCATAAGAAAGCTGGACGAGGACCCTTTGCAAGCCTTTCCAGCTCTGGAATAACATTTTAAAGGGCTTCTTATGTACACAAAATTTCTACATGGTGTTGTGTGCTGTAGGGTTTGGCAGGCCCACACTTTCCCGGGGACACTTTGTTCTAGGCAGAGACAAAGAGCAAAGTCTAAGAAGTGAGTGCCAAGTGTAGTGTCAGCCAGGATAGACATTAACCCAGAAGATTCCTGATAGCCATAAACCTCTGCAGAATATTATAAAGGAACATAGAATGCAAAATCCCAATAACTACGACCCTTGACCCAGTACCATATGCATGTGGCACAGTCCAGAGGGATTGTGGTAACTCAAGGGCTGTGGTGCCATAGAAACCTGTTGGTCTAGGGACAGATCTTCTCTCACTTTCCTGGTGGCAAACAACCTGGGCTACAGTAGGGTGTAGGTTTAGAGCACCTCAGAAATTAACCCAACCTATTATGAGATCTAACAGTTGGCATAATCTAATTATAGAGACAGGGTTAGGGTGGATTCACATCAGCGTTATGGTTTCCGTTTGTGTTTTGCCGTTATAACATGGTTATAATGGAAAATAACGGAATCCATGAGACTTTTTTTTCCGTTCTGCATAATGGGAACCAGACGTATCTGTTATGATTCTCATAGACTTCTCTCTCTCTAAAGGCTTCCGTTTTGACTTCCGTCTTATGCATTCCGTTATTTTCCGTTATAACCACGTTATAACATAATGGAAACCATAACGCTGATGTGAACCCACCCTTAAAGAGTATATATGTGGGTGACACAGTTAAAAATGCATGGTATACTAGTAGAGATGAGCGAATCTTGGAAATTTTTTACACTGAAGCGAATACGAATATTTTCAGATTCGCTTTGGAAGATTCGTCTAAAATCTTTGTACGCTAACACTACGTACGCATTATATCATTTGTATGCTAATGCTACGCATCTGAGAATTTGTACACTAATGCGTACATATTCAGTTAAGTAGCGTACTTTTACTGTATATTCGTTCTGTGTGCGGGCCTAGATAATAATACGCTAAAGCTTTGTACGCACTTTGTACGCTCAGGCGTAAGTATTCAAGGGAATGTTCGCAGAACATGACAGAATAACGAATGATTTGTACGCAGCTTCGACCGAATAGCTTTGTATCCGTACGAATCTTTTAAAAAATTCGACGAACGTTCGGCGAAGCGAATTTTGGATGATTCGCTCATCTCTATATACTAGCGTAGGGTAATGCGAGCCTTGTATAGAGAACACCCTGTGGAGAAGTAATGTCCAGCAATGCCATTACATAGGGGTACTTTGCCATCCCTCTCAGCGGGTACTTGCACTGCCCTTGTTTGAGTGGGAGTTGCTTGGCTCAGAAACACATGTCTATTACATGAGTGACTTCCCTTATAAAGTTACATGAATTATCCTTGGTTCTGAAGTCAGAGAACTTACAGGTATTGTACTAGTTGCCAAGGAAATCTTAAAACTTTTCCTCTTGTTCTTAAACATGACCTATTTAAGTGCCAAGTGAACAAATAATAAAAATAAATGTCATCCAAGAGATTGAGGGTTGCCAAGACAAAGCAAAGTATCAGGAAGTGTAAGTGTGACCCCTCATGCTTCTAACTCTTCTAAGACCTCATGCACACGGCCGTTGCCCGTGCACCGCAGATGAGGACCCATTCACTTGAATGGGTCCGAAATCCAGAAAGTGCGGTGTGGTACGGAGGCATGGAACCCCATGGAAGCATGACGGAGTGCTTCCGAGGTGTTTCTCTTTGTGACTCCGAACTGCAAAAAAAAAATAGGACATGTTCTATCACGTGCTGACGGATCACGGGCCCATTCAAGTTGAGTGGGTCTGGATCTGTCTGTGGCAGCCGCACAGATTGTGGTCCCCGTTGCATGGAACGACCAGGCACATGAGGCTTAACTCTAAGGCACACAACCATATCCATTCACAGTCCACAAACTACAGATACCAGTTGCGAACATGCCGCATTTTTCTACTAGACAGGAATAGGACATGTCCTGTGGAGAAACCAGGGAGCACTTTATATGGTGTCAGTGCCTTGTACTGTATAGTACACCTGGACACATACAGAGGGAGGGTTGTAAGAAGCTGCTGAAGTTTCCAGCTCTCAGAGAGTATAAAATGTCCCCTCATATGCGGGGCCCCTTGCATGGAATATACTTACCCCACGCCACTTCTCCCTGTGTATCCGGTGTCGGTGGGGGAGACAAGCCTCCCTAGCATCACCCACGATGCTAGGGAGGCTCGTTCCGGTCATCGCCTGTCATTGACTTGTCCCCCCCAACCCCAGATGTTTTCATCCGTGTACAGGGAGAAGCAGCAGTGGCAGTGCGGGAACAAGGAGTGGCGCAAGTATATTCCATGTGGGGTGCCCAGCATATGGGGGGACATTTTATACTCTTCGATAACCCCTTTAAGCTCCACCAATTTCACAAACTTGCTGTTTGCCTGCAGGATCATGCTAATGCACACATACTGATGGCAACCTGTCTCCAGACAAAGATGGAGGGGCTGGGAGGATTGAGGGATTTGACTGCAGAAAATCTCCTAAAACTGCTTTTTATAGCAGTTTGTCAGTGTTCATGCAGTGTGTTCTGTGTTTTTTTTTCCCCCAGGGATAAGTGTCTTCTTAACAAACATGGAACGTGGCCTGGAACCCAAATTCTTGTTCAGTTTGATCTACGGTTCTGGCTCATTGCTAGTAGTAAGTCTATTACTATAGTATATACATTTTACCCAAGGTGATCTTTAAATGGATACTCCCATTTAAGATCTTTATGACTTACCCTCAGTACACCGTTTGGTACTTCAGGGAAGAAGAGTGGCCACACATGCATACTGCAATCCTCCTTGTAGGATATGGAAGTTTGGAACCATTATACAGTTTCCATATTTCCCTCAAAGGTCATAGTCCTAAGGCTGGATCTCCACTGTCAAAAAATTATTCTGTTGATATGCCATTTAAGGCGTTTTCCGATATCTAAAATATCCCCCTCCATGGATTATACTTACCCGCTCCCAGGCACCCATGTCTCTCCTGATCCATGCACGGCCACCACTGCATTTCTCTGTCGCTTAGATCAAAACATCTGGCGACAGGCAGCCATGCAGGGATCTGGAGCGAAGCGGGTACAGGCAAGTATAATCCATACAAGGGGTCCAGGCATTGGTTGGGATATTTTGGATATTGGATAACCCCTTTAAGTGTCCTAGACATTTTTTTGCTACCCTTGAGAGCAGCAACATCCATGCAGCTGCCACCGATGGATCCACACCCATTCAGCTTCAATGGGTCCATGATCCATCCACACCACCAAAAAAAAAAATAAAATAAAAAATTTAGAACATGTTCTATTTTTTTGCAGCACAGAGACACGGAAAGAAACTTCACAGAAGCACTCCTTAGTGCTTCCGTTCCGCACTGCGCCTTCCACATTGTGGATCCATTCAATCAGTGAATGGGTCTACATCCATTATGCGGTGCAAAAATGGGCGGGCTCAGCTGGGACACGTTCTTGTGCATGAGCCCTAAGAGAAATGAATAGGCCAGACGTTATTTTATAGGTTGCCCATCTTTATTACAGAAGTAGAAATAAAAACATTACATGGTAAGGCAGGGAAACAAACAATTAAGAATGTTTCAGTGTTACTGACGTAGTAAAAACAGCATTTTTCTTCAAATCAACATTAAAAACAAAAGGTAGGATTTTTAACTAAAGCTACTAGGAAGGGCAACCTATGGGTCAAGAGTAGGGGGTGGGGAGAGGATTGGGCTCCGCCACCCAGCGTCTTTCCAGTGAGGAGGGGAATGCATGGAGGGATTAGGCTTAGGTGCTGGAGTCAGTCTTGGACTCATTGAGATGGTGCTTCCTCACTGGCTCCTGAGCCAGGCCGCAGGGGAAAAGGCCATTGGTCATGCGTAAGCTTCCTGAGCTGTAAAGACAAGAAGAATAGGTTACAAAGTGTCCAAGACTGTCAAACTGGTAAAAAAATAAAAATAAAAAAGTCCTATAATTCTTATTTCAAGGTGGTGATAATCCTAACAAGACTTGCCCATGCCCAGGAACAACCTGAATAGATCTTATCCTTCGTATAGGTCATCAATATAAGATCAGTAGGGGTCTGCAACCGCCGGGCGGATATGGATTATGGTTACCGACGGTTTGCCTAGCATTATATTGATTTATGATGCTTTGTAACCATTACAGTTCTGGAATGTATTGGATAACAATGACATAATGCTGTCAGTGTTATCCAATACATTCCAGGACTGTAAGGGTTGCATAGCATCCTAAATCAATATAATGGTATGTGACCCCATCAGTACTGGGAGGTCAGGACGGGAGCATCCACAGACACTCTGAACTCACTCGTGTGAAAGTGACCTTAAAGGTACTTTGTTGACTTCATTATTGCATAAAGAAATAAAGTGGGTAGAAGTATCTCATGCCGACCAGAAGTCTAATAGCAGATATACTGAAATCAGTCTACATGAACCAGATTACTAATACAATTCCTAGGTTATTTACATGAAATTTTTTCTCAAGATACTCACTTCTCCGGGGATTCCGAAACAGTGGTCATAACGGGATAAGATGGTTTACCAAAGAAGAAGCTGGCCCACCAGTGACCAGGATCTGACTTTGGAAGACCTGTTAAACAAGAACAGCTTATTACACGTCTCATCATAAATATGAGCATTTATGAAAGTTTGGCTACAAGACCTTTGGACAAGCCATAATGGACAAAAGGATCAAAGTTCATGATGAACTTTGGCAATGTAGGCACCATCAGCAAACATACTGGATTGTGCATGTTTTGCTGGGCACTGAAGAGGTGTTCGTTTAATCTAGGCTTGCTAAATCTAGGGTTAAACACAAATTATGGGGCTTTCCCTGTATCAAATTAATCAATATGGAGCCCTATCTGGACATGGATCGTGTCTACACTTCCTACCCCAGCAAAGGAGGCTCTGGAGCTCATTCACTCTCCTATCTCAATCTACTATACTAGCACCCTTCCGATTGTTGTCCAGTTTAGAGGTGGACATGCAAGCTGTCAAGCAAACAAATTCAGGTCTTGCAGATGTAAATAAGTTATATAACTAGTCCCGGCTTTGCAGTGGTAAAGTCTAATACCCAAAGCCAGTTATCAAGTGTATGTTTACACAGAACAAACTTGTGTAACGTGCAGGTGATAAAGCAGGTCAAGGTAGCGTACCTGGGTGGTGAGGAATGACCTCTCCAGAGTAGTCCACACTCCCACATGAGCTGTTACTAGAGGTGGATCCCAGGCGTCCTGTAAAAACAAGCCAAAGATTAGCCTCACAATATCTGCTAGTAACCTAGAACTCACATGGAGCACACTGGAAGGTAACAGATGGTCCTCCAGAGATTACACACCACACTGGTTAATAAGTGACTGGGCCTTGACAGCAGTGAGTATGTATGTATGTATGTATGTATGTATGTAGCGTGCTTCTATGGGAGGAACTAAGGGGGAGGGGAACACCATTTTCAGTAAAACTGATGTACCAATTGTTCTTAGGCTACTTTCATATATGCGTTTTGGATCCAGGTTTTGAGATCCATCAGAGGATCTTAAAACCTGACCAAAACAGTTTTGATTACGCATCCAGTCCATTAGGATGTGTCTGTGTGAAATCTGAACGGAAAAAGACGGATCCTTCACTAAATACATGGGGACAAAATGGAACAGTTTTGAGATCCTCTGGTGGATCACAAAACCGGAATGCCAGAATGCATATGTGAAAGTAGCACTTCTGTCTAGAGAAGCTACTCCACTTTTCCTACTCCACCCTCCTCCTGGAGTAAGATTGCGACTTTTTAAAAAATATAATAAATATATAAATCTGGAGTGAAACTCATTAACATAGCTAACCACACCCACTTTTCCACCCATATTACAAAACTGGAGTGAGTGGTGTACACATACAAAAAGTGTCAAAATTTTGCACAAAAATTTGTGCACGAGAGTGCAAAAAAAGTCGCAAAAGCCCTATTTTGCGACTTTTTGATGCCAGAATTCTGGAGTGATTGTATGATAAGTCAGGGCCATTGACTTTAATGTATGTATTCATCAGTGGTATTCCACAGGCTGCTGGTCCATGGTGACACCACGGAAACATGGATTACAGATCCCTCACACACATAATAGACTATGGGTCCATGAAAACCACAGGCATGATACAGAATCCATCTGTGTTTGGTCCGTGGTTTTCACAGATCCTTGATAGAAGATGCTCTGAAATTTATTTTTCAGCCTAGCAGTCTCCATGACACAAAGGCTGAAAGTCACAAAACCACAGCTGGATCACGGACCATGCTGTCACTGACATACCATGGACATGTGAATGATGCTTCACAGAGCATTTCTGGATGTAACTGGAGTACAAACTGAAACTCAAAAGATAAGGGCCTTTTCTGGTGTATCCAAGGCAAATACCTTCTATATCAATTAAAAAGCTATATCTGCCACTTATGACAGGATACTCACTACGATAGTAATCATGTGTTGCGACAAGTGAACCACTGGATGGAATGGCTGCCATGTTTCAAACCTTGCTTGGACTTAAGATGATGTAAACCCTGGAAGAAAATGGAAAAAAAAAAAAAAAAAAAACAGGTGTTGAGTTTAAAGGGATATACATAAAAAACATTGCTACAAAAATGTAAAAAATAAAAGTTAAAAAAGCCACGTTCCATGAAAATAAACCAAAGTCTCCTCATCCTTAAAATAGGTTCACATGGAGTTTTTTGAAGGAGGTTTTTCAGCCAAAACCAAAAGTAGATTAGAAAGGAATAGGAAATATAAAGCAAGGACTTCTCCTTCCTGCTGGATCCACTTCTGACTGCCTGAAAGCCTGCAAGAAAATCTGCCTCAAATCATCCTCCAAAAAAAGCTCAGTGTGAACCTACACCTACATGCTACTTGTAGTATGCCTTGTCACATGGAGATGAGCCCTTAAGAGTGGCTATAGCAATGTTCTGTAGCTCATATACCTAGTCTGTTCCTATCCATTAACCCAAAAAGGGGCTATTTTTAACAAACCCAAGTTCACCCACGTGATTCCAATGCCAGACACTGCCAAAAGGTGTAGTTTATTCACAGGATATTCCCAAGAAGAAAGGGGCTTGTTTTTTATCATAGACCATCTGCGCTTATTAAAAACACCTATGCAGCAACTGAGTGATTAACCCTTTAACCCAAAAAGAAGCAGTTGTGCTACAAAAAGGCCTTAATGGGAGTAGGTGAAAGTGCAGTCAAGGAAGGGATGAGGGAGTGGAGAAAAAGCAGCCAGGGAGGTTGGCGGCTGCAAGGATTACTCGCATTCATTACATAGCCTGTGCCTACATGGAAGAGACTGCTGACTTGTACAGATTTCACTCTATTTCCCCTCCTAACTACTGTGATGTGAGGCCCATATCAGGATCTACAGTCAAAAGTTGGTCAGGGTTGGCTGTTCATGCAGTGGCTTACACCAGGGAATGTAGACTGAACTGTAGAAAAAGTAAAATATTGTGTAAATGGGCCTTAGGGTTTTTTTTTGTTTAGGTCTCATTCCATGAAGCAAGAGGTGTGTGGCTTGTGAATAAGTGACAACTTTAAATGTCTGGCATAGAAAGCCTTAGGGCTGTCTCACACAAATGTGGTTGGCTTGGAAAAACAGGCCATGTGTCGAGGGCGCATGCGCGAGGCTCACCAGGGCGGATGTGCGTTGAGTGAGCTCCGTGACCACCGCTGATAAAGGGTCGATTTAGCGCTGCTTTGCAGCTCCATAAGCGCTGACATTTGGCTCTCCTTATCGAGGAAGATGACCAAGCCAAAGAAATCGGGTGCTGCACCACCATCGCAGCCGATATCCCAATCTATTCCGGCGATCTTTGCCTCACAGACATCTTCCAAGATGGCGACCCCGCCAGCCGGGGCGGCCCATGAAGACACGAGCCACAAAAGCCCTGGATCCCCGACATCTACACATGATTCCCCTCCTGCCTCACCACAACGAGACCTATATCAGGACATCAGGCGTATGTTTAAAGATGAGCTGGCTCAAGCAGTCACAGAATTTTCCCGCCAACTCCAGGAGCTAGGCCAAAGAGTTGCTGACGTAGAGGCCCAAACTGAAAGCATGGTGGATGCCTTAGCATCGGACAGGCAAGATATTGATACTCACGCAGCCCAAATTGAGGCATTGGAATTAAAAATTGAGGATCTGGAGAATCGCTCCAGGAGAGCGAACCTGCGTATAAGGGGGGTCCCTGACTCCGCAACCTCGCTGTCTGACATGGCCATGGGCCTGTTCAGGGCTTTGCTTCCTCACCAGGATGAATCCCTATTCCGCATTGACAGAATCCACAGGGCCCTGGGCGCTCCGAGAAATCCTGATATCCCGAAGGACATTGTGTTAAAACTACACTATCCGGAAGCGAGAGATCTAATCCTGGCGGCGGCCCGCAATCTTTCCACTTTGCCAGGCCTACCACCTACGGCATGCCTTTATTCTGATTTAGCCCCTTCTACGTTGGGGAGACGCAGGGCCCTGAAACCTGTAACTCTGGCCTTGCAGCAGGCCCAGGTGCGCTACCGTTGGGGCTTTCCATTTTCTCTAACATTTATGTTTAACTCCAGGTCCTACACAGTACACTCACTGGAGGAAGGCAAGGAGGCCTTGGACAAGGCGGGAATATTGGCACCTACTTCTGCTCCTCTGCCTGCGAGGACCCCAAGACCTGCTAGAATTTGGACCACTGTATCACGCTCGTCGCGGAACTCCAGGATGGGCCTCATAACCTGATTGCACTATTCATCCGTTTTACCTAAAGGATTCCTGTTTCCAGTCGGATAGGATTTTGTACTACACTAATCAAGAGCTCCCTTTTCCATTCGGGATGGAACTCAATGCTTTTTGAGGTGCAACCTGCATCATGAGATCCGAAATGTTTTTTGTTACCCCCTCTTTTCTAATGGGGGTCACTTGCAGAACTTCCGAATTGTTGACATAATTTTGGGTCAGCCTTCTACAGACCTTACAGTGGTAGGATTACCATGTTGCCTCGACCATACTGGCCTGGGTGTACCTATATTTGGTGCTCCCATCCCAGACTCATGAACATTTGTTTCTTATTTACTTATTGTTCTTCAGTTAAGTTAATTTGTATGTTGTGGTATTCTCTACGGTACCTCGCTATGTATATTTCTGTGGATCGGGGGGTTTTCCCGTGGGGGGGGCGTGGTGTGGGACTGCGGTCTCTTGGGGGTCAGTATGCACTTTTGTTCAGTTCCCCTTATGTATCGGGTACTATCACATAATGTGAAAGGCTTTAACTCCCCCATTAAACGCAAAAAAGCTTTTATTGATTACCTAAAGCACAACCCTGATATTATTTGCCTGCAGGAGTCGCACTTCTCCACCACGTCTTCCCCCGCTTATTTCCATCCCAGTTACTCAACTTTTTATACAGCTTCTCATACTACTAAAACAAAAGGTGTGGTTACTCTTATTAAGACTAACTTCCCTTTTCAGATAACACAAACCTTGGCAGATCCTAATGGCAGATATTTGATCCTACTAGGGGTATATCAGGATATGCCTATGTGTCTGGTGAATTCCTACGCACCCAATGACTACCCTATTGAGTTTTTTAGGTCCCTTGCGGAAAAGATTGAGCCACTTGTTTACCGCTATCTAATTTGGTGTGGGGATTTTAACTTTGTACTTAACACTACTATTGATAGGTCCCATACCTCTGATTACCATCATTCCCGAGTGCACAAACAACTAATTGAGGACACAATACACTCACTCTCTATAGCTGACACCTGGAGGGAACATAATGGTCCTGCTAGGGGTTATACTTTCTATTCGACATCTCATCATTCCCACACACGCATTGACATGATATTTGCTTCAACGCTTGCTCTACCCTCCCTACTATATAGTAGACATATTATCTCAGCGTGGTCAGACCATGATATGGTTCTCTCTGTTTTTGAATTTGCCCCTAAATATTCCACCCCCTTTTCGTGGCGTCTTAATGAAGCCCTTTTATCAGATCCTACGGTCCAATCGCTAATATCAACTGACCTGTCACAATTTTTTGCTTCTAATAATAATGATGATACTTCTCCTCATTGGCTCTGGTTATCCCATAAGGCATATGTACGAGGCAGACTAATAGCTATTGCAGCAAAAAGGAAGAAAGATAGGTCAAGGGCCCAAACTGAGTTGGAGTCAAAATTGTCAAAGTTGGTTTATGCCCATCAACAACACCCCTCCCTATTTCTACACCAAGCTATTAAAACTACTAAGATGCAGTTAGACCTGGTTTTGTCCAATAGAACGGAGAAGGCCCTTCGTTGGACTAGGGCAAAGTATTATAAATATGCTAACAAACCAGACAAACTTCTAGCCAGAAAACTTAAATCCCAACAAATCACGAATAGAGTGATTAAGATTCAGACCCAGGAGGGACAAGTATCTAGCAACCCTAATCGTATTTACAATACCTTTGCTGATTTCTATCAAGCATTATATAAACAACATCAGAACCCTGGGCCGGAACTAATCTCCACCTTTCTCTCTAAAGCCAATTTGCCTAAGCTTACTGTTGATGCATTGAATCAACTTAATAGAGATGTATCGGTGGAAGAAGTGGAGATAACTATTCATGACCTCAAAATGGGTAAGGCCCCGGGGCCTGATGGTCTTACTGCCATTTATTTTAAGAAGTTCTCTTCTATACTGACTCCTTATATTAGATCCTATTGCAACCATATTCTACAGGGTAATCCTATGCCCAGGGAATTCCTTGATGCTCTTATTACAGTAATCCCCAAGCCAAACAAAAATCCCCTCTCCCCCGCCAACTATAGGCCTATTTCCTTATTAAATGTAGACGCCAAATTGTTCACCTCCATCCTGGCCCGCAGACTGAACCTTTTACTCCCCCACCTCATCCATCCCGATCAAGTAGGTTTTATCCCCCAACGAGAAGCACCAGACAATGTCCGCAAAATAGTAAATCTTATTTCTTGGTCTAATCAGCATCATCTCCCTCTTACTCTGCTTTCCCTTGATCTAGAAAAAGCCTTTGACTGTATCTCATGGGACTATCTGATATCTGTACTTACATGCATGGGTTTTAAAGGCTCTTTTCTTACAGCCATAAAGTCCATTTATGCACATCCAACAGCCTATTTGAAATTACCCTCTACTATTTCCCGATCCATTAATATTTGCAGAGGTACTAGGCAGGGATGCCCACTATCCCCTGCACTATTTGCATTGGCTATAGAACCACTGGCTACATTGATACGTAGCACTCCTGCCATTCAAGGAATCACTGTAGGGGACACGGAGTATAAGACTAATTTATTTGCTGATGACCTATTGCTCACCATAACCAACCCGGTGGTTTCTCTTCCCAACCTATGCCAACTGCTGCAAGATTTCTCTAACGCATCAGGCCTAAAAATTAACCCCACCAAATCAGAAACCCTACATTGTAACACCCCCCCTCACACCATTGCATTAATTGAGCGGGAATTTGGTTTCCGTACTTGCTCTGCTAAATTGTCCTATTTGGGGATCTTTCTTACTCCTCATCTTCATACTATGTATAAGGCAAACTATTCCCCCCTATATAAGGACATCAGATCAGACTTAAGGAAGTGGGACACTCCAGTGATTTCCTGGTTGGGTAGAATTCATACCATTAAGATGGTTATCTTGCCCCGTTTGCTATACCTTTTTAGGACATTACCAATCCCGGTCCCGACCTCAGATCTCCGCAACCTGCACAGAGAGCTCTCCTCTTTTCTATGGGCCCATAAAAGACCCCGAATTAAACTGGAAGTCTTGTTTCGCCATAAACGTTTTGGTGGGACATCTCTGCCAAATTTTCTGAAATATTATAAGGCAGCCAGACTGGCTCAGCTCTTCTTGATACATAGCCGTAAGACTCAGCCACTATGGGTTGCTTTAGAATCTTATATGCTGTCTCGAGGTTCATGGCAGGCACTCTTTTGGTCTGTCTCTCCACTACCCTCAGACCTTAAGGCTAAAGCAACATTATCATTTTATGCATTACAGCTTTGGAGGTCTGTGCGCTTCAAGGGGGGATTCCAGTCAAAGCCCGCACTCCTTACACCTCTCATCAATAACCCGTCTTTCATTCCAGGGATGGATGTGGCGGCCTTCTCTTGGTGGACCGATAATAGACTAATACGTCTTCATGACTTTTTGATAGGGGGCACCCTTTCTACTGCCTCACAGATACGAACTAAGTATAACATCCCCTCAAATGAGGAATACAGATTAGCACAAATATTGTCTTTCTGGAGGTCCATTTTGGGAGGTGCCAGCTCACCTATCTCCTGTTCTCCCATGGAAAGGTTCTTACTGTATTCTTTTGAAAGGGTGGGACTTATATCTCGACTTTATAACTGGTTAAACACTCCATCACCTGATGTCAAATTGCCATTCATGATTAAATGGGAGGAGGATATCCATAGCACTCTTTCTTCTCCTAGATGGAATGCTTGTTGCGAGGCGATCTCTAGGGGAAGTTGGCAGGTGTCGTTGGTGGAGACATCGCTAAAGGTGTTGCATAGAGCCTATTTGGTTCCAGAGAGACTGCATAGGATTTATCCGGCAGTGGATCCTCACTGCTTCCGTGGATGTCAAGCTATTGGCTCTATGTTCCATATTTGGTGGTCGTGTCCTAAAGTTAGCTCATTTTGGTCTAGAGTATGTTCTACAATTACTAATGTATTGGGATTCACCTTTCATAAGACTCCATCTGTGTGTTTGCTGGGTGATAAACCCTTAAGATTGAAATATGCCCCCTTTAAATTAGCCCAGTTTTTCCTTCTGGCTGCGCGTATACACATTGCGACTAGATGGAAATCTGATATCCTCAACCTCACAGAGGTCATCCAAAGAATGGACAGAATGGCTATATATGAAAAAATCAATGCCACTTTAGAAGATAAAGTTGATGCTTATTTAAAACTTTGGCAACCCTGGCTATCCTCCTCCCATTCGTCTCATACTTATCAATTTATACAACTATAAATACCTGTAGGCCGGAATCCTCCTCCATTCCGACATTTAATGTTTCCCTTTGATTATGACTAGGGATGATGTTACTTATATATGACCTCCGATCAACTCTATTTTAATGTCTTGCTGAGGTACTTTTTGAGATTTACTAAAGAGAATACCTGTTATCCTGTTATAGGATGTTATTGTCTCTAGGACGTGTAATATTGTCTAAAGATGTCCATTTTGACCTCCTGCGTGAGGAATATGTGCTGAAACATTGTCCTTGTTTTATTTGTTTTGTTTACAAAATAATAAAAATACTTTTTGAACCTTGAAAAACAGGCCATGTGTCTGCTGGATTTCCCAGGCTGACCACGCTCCCCTGACCTGAACTGACTGTATCATAGTGTTTTGTGATGCAGTTAGTTCATATCTGATGAGAGGTTTTCTGTACTGAACTTACATCATCATGTGAGTACAGTACAAGAGATGCCCGATCAGCCCAGCAGATCTGGCAGACACATGGTGATGTGCATGAGCTCTTAAGTAGTGACATTGTGCTCAAGTTATGATCGTCACATTGACCGGAATAGACCCTAAATGCATTTCAAAGGGAAGGAGACCAAGCAGACTCCTTCAAGATGACAGGTTTACAATGATCAGTTTTCTACCAAGAGGACACATCTCCACAGGAATGTAAGATGTATATTTCAGTTTAGCTGTCTGAAGGTCAGGTTCAGATAATGGTCAAGTCCTCACTGACTGCAGCAATCTACTAATGGGTCTCCTAGACAAGACATGAAGACTTGGCATAAAAGGGGGCATAAATGTGATCGGTGGAGGACATGTCCTACTTTGTGCAGATGTGGTCCCCAAGCCATCAAGTAAGATATTTACATTCATTTCCGTGGAAGGTTATAGCAAATTCACAGCTACTTCTCCAACTCCAAGACCCTGATTACCAGATGATCATGGGCATTTGAGAAGCGTAAATAGTTTCCATTTCATTGTTCTGAAGCATTGATAAAACAGAAGATGGACTTTGCCCACAGTGGGCAACAAAGCTGCTATTGTTCAGTAGATATACAGTAATATTACTTCATATATTGATCATATTTAACCTGATTCCACCTCCAACACAGCGATCTATTAGGCTCAATGAGAACCTGTAACCATAGGCCAACCACATTATAGCATATGGACTTGATGAAAAGTCTGTATTTGACCACAGAATTCTACCACAAGCAGACACATCAACAATTCTGTCACCTTGCAAGATGGATATAATGCATCTGCTGGTCCAGACCATGTGAATCTATGACAGCATGCACCACAAAATGGGTTCCTTGGGCCCACCAGAGGATATTATTCTCTGAACCCAACCAATAGATCCTCAATAAAGTCTAAGGTTTTGAAT
The DNA here is from genome assembly GCA_900303285.1 of Rhinella marina. Lineage (NCBI taxonomy): Eukaryota > Metazoa > Chordata > Amphibia > Anura > Bufonidae > Rhinella > Rhinella marina. The sequence continues at coordinate 49,606 of ONZH01020234.1, forward strand.
CAAAGTAGATTCTAGTGGCAAGTAATTAGTTCCAAAGACAGCCAAATGGGTTATTTTCTACTTGAACTGGGCCCACTATGGTATCACAGTATAGGCCCACCAGAGGATCCTCTGGTTCTCTGGTGGGCCAGTCTGACGCTGTGTGGATACCTGTGGCTGCATCTTCTCTTGGCCCATGATTATTTTCAACCAAGGTCCTTTTTCAATAAGTATTGTATGCATCCCTCATTTTTCTCTCCCAGATGTCTAAACACATACAATTAGCTAGGTAGCATAGAAAGAAGACCAAGCAGCTGCTATGGGGCCCTTGAAGATAGGGGGCCCAGCCCTGGTTGCTATATCCTTTTGCCATTAGGTGGCAGGGGAAGTCCTCCTGTCATGGGTGGAAAAGTGCTGTGGTCACTATAATTGAACATGTGGGCTGTGGGATGAGCGGTCACCTGGCTGCCTAATACCTGCACACAATGGACAGTCATCCTCTGTCAAGTTACATAACAGGTCACTTATTGCTCATGATACATAAGGGGATTATATTATTAGACGTCCACTAAAGCCACAGGTGATTCGTATGCCAAGTTCTAGCATTACCCAACCGACCTCAATCTATATGTACTAGACCTGCACCACCATAGCATGGGCCACAGAGATTGTAGTCTATTTGCACGTTCCATAGATGTAGTAGGAAAGAGAACTCTCTGGTTTTACATAGGACTGCAGATCAGCCTGCTTTATCATCTGTACCATGTTGCTGAAACAATGAGAACCCAGACTGAAATGACAAATTCAGATCTGCTATATTTTACATAACTGCAAAAAAGAGGAGAGACAACCCAGACAGGAAAGGGTTAGGGGATGATTAAGTCTCTCTCTACAGTTCAGAAAACTGGTCTGAACTGGCTAAACCACATCCACCACCTCCCTCCTCCCCCATCCTGCTCCTTCCTCCTCCCCCATAGGAACAGCGCTCTGCAATGAGAATGGGAAAAACAAACTGCATGCAAGCCATCGAACAAAGACTCAGCTGCTGAAACTCATCTTCAACCCTTGGTCCAAGTGAACAGAGCTGAATGGGCTCTATTTGGCTCAAGAGCTGACAATCTAAGAATGGCTTCCTGGACCATATGAATGACAATGGTTATTTATGGGTGGGTGGGGGGCATAGGTAAAATTCAGGTTGGCGTATAATTAGACAATGTGACAATAACTGTATCTATAACTGTCATGGCGTAGTTATTGTAGTACTTATCAGACACGCTTCGTGGATTTTTAGGGGTTGCTATAGCAACGATTGTCTAATTTTTGCTACAATTTTACCATGGAATTGTAGCAGATTAAAAGGATGTGTATATTGCTGATACTGGTATGCTTGTCTAATCAGGGATTACTAACTCATCATCACCCCCATCATATGTGACTTTCACGGTCTGCCATAGTTGTAGCTACATTGTTGATTCTCACCCCCACTGGTTACATTGTACATTTCCTGACCACAGCAGGAACCCCCAGAGAAGAATATTACAATGTATCACCCAGATTAACCCCTCACCTCCTGCATGTACTTGCTATACCAAAGAATTGTTACATAGTAACCAACATTCTCTATAGATCGACACAGAAAGTATAACTTAACCCAAGAGCTCGCACTCTGACAGCTCCGAACAATAATATAGTTTGTTATTGTTTTGAGCATATGGCAACAACATATACCACAGAGCTATACAGCGCCATCAGGGTTGTCACCCAGCTTTCTACAGACCCCCAAAACATATGTACAACACTAAATGCTACAATATTCTATTTGTGCATTATGTAGATATCATATACACATAGCAGACATAGAAAACAAAGACACAAGGACATGTAGGCATGCAGCCACATTAACCCCATGGGTACCTGTATTCCGACTGTATACGTCCTCAGGAGCCTGGCTCTGGGGGTTAGACGCTAGGCGACGGGGCCCATTTGAAGAGGAGAAGCTGGGACTTGTCTCCACGACAAACAATTTGATCACTGAAGTTATGCTGCTAAAGCAGAAGTGGAACCAGTTTATATAGTGTGGTGGGAGGGCACAGGAACCAGTGGGAGGAGATGGGCATGGACAATGAGGCTCTGTGACGGGGAGAATACTGTCTGAGGAGCACATGTATCTAAGCCATGAAGAACTTCATTGCCTGTCCTGTAATATTATTCCTGCTGCTAAGTGCATGTATCTAAACCTTTCATGTGTGATACTTTCTACTGAGCCACGGGGACATTGTCTATGGGGCTACTTTATGTAAGCATAGTGAGGGTCATTTATTAAGGTTCCTTACACCAAGTTTTGCATCACATGGACCTGGTATACCACTTTTTAAGAGCCCATGCACCTACATTTTAGTGCAGGAGACATTGTTACACCACTCTTCGGGGATGGTGGGGCCATCAGCCCCGGCTGATATAGATTTCAATCTAGGCGTATGGACTGGCGGAGGGTGCGCCTAATTTATGATGAAGTGCATACTCTGGCAGAGCAGGGGGTATTAAAATTATGGTCTTCAGGGGGGGATTGGCCATAGACCTTGCAGAGAAATTTCCCAGAGGGCCGATGCCCCAGAGAGCCACCCAAGCCTTCCTGACTGCTGGCCAGGTACATAATGAGCTCTCAGCTGTAATTAACCCTGTGAGAATCAGAAACTCACTTACTCCACCAGCAACCGCACATGCCCTCTGAATTCAACTGCTCTGGCCCACTTCTCACCTCCTAAGCCCTCCTAGAACTGGAGGAGGACAGAAAATGGCATCTAATGATGGCCACAAAAGAAGGACATCTTTTGGGGCAGTATATTGCGCTGCTCTATGGTATATGTTTCTGCAGTATTTTGCGCTATGGTATTGCTGGCCCTGCCTATTTGTGTTGCCCTACTTTCTGTTAATTTGGACACCCCTATAACATGGGGCCACTTTTAGGTTTTTTTCCAGGGCCACTTTAAGTTCCTAGTCCGTTCCTGACGATCTTTGATAACCTACCCCTATTATGTGTTATATTGTTAGCTGAACTGACGTATCTAAGCCTATTGTATGTGATACGATGCTGCTTAACCAATGTATCTGAGCTCATCATGTGTGATACCCCCGCATTAATACACTTTGCACTACACTATCCATCACTATTGGATAAAATCATTTTTAGAGACGCTTCTTCAGTAATATCACTGAGCTCTGATGCTATGATTAAATGTCTGGTGATTCTTGATTAACACCTCTAATGCTCAGACTGTTGTAAAACAGGTACGAGACACGCCAGATCTGACAGGGCACACGTGCAGGTAATAGATGTAAGCCTGTCATAAAGGGCATCTGTTAGCATCTTCACTGCCTGGCCCTGTAGATCAAAGTGGAGAGGGTGAAGCAGTTGCAAAGAGAGTAGAGCCTCTAGGTGTAACAGCAACGCCCCCATTGCTCCTAGAGGCTCATTTGCATATATTAAAACTTAATGCAATGCAGGCAAATATCAACATAGAACGCCTTCAACTACCAAGCACACATGTAAAAGGTCAGCCAGTGTCATAAGGACAAATCTGCTGACAGATGCCCATTAAGGGCTCATGCACAAGAGCGTGTGTGCCCCATGTCCGTATTTCGGACCACACACAGCGATCGACTTGAATGGGTCCGCAATCCTCAAGATACGGACTGGTGCGGAGCAGAGGCATGAATCATAAACCCATGGAACAACTACGAAAATGCTTCCATCGGATTTTGGTCCGTGCCTCCGCACCGCAAAAAAATAGAAAAAATAGAAAAAATATTTTTTTGCGGTGCAGACCGTTTCTTGCGGATCGTGGACCCATTCAAGTCAATGGGTCTGCGTCTGCAAATGATATTCATAAATGTTCATCTCACAACTGTGATCTTTTAGTTGCCCTCTGCTGAGTAAAGTATTTCCTAAGGCTACTTTCACACTTGCATCATTTTCCGGTATTGATTTCCGTTTAGTTCCCATGCATTATGAATAGAAAAAGATCTGTACTATGTCCGGTCATAAAAATGGAAAAAAAACGGATCCAGCACTGAAAACAATGTAAGTCAATGGTGACGGATCTGTTTTTTCCATTATCCAGGAAAAAAACTCCTTGGCTGTGACGCTCTCCGATGTGATTGGATCGCTGCACAGCCAGGGAGAAGGAGACGCTCATTGAGAAACCCGAGCGTCTCCTCCTCCCTGTTCCGATGCTGACAGCGGAGCGCAGGAGCGCTATTTTGAAAAACCTGAACTGGTGCCGGCATCAGCGGGGGGTGCCCTAACAATAAAGGTATTTAGATAGTGTAAGTTAAAACAATGAAAGGTCCTCTTTAAGGCTACAATCACACTGCGGAGTACATTTATTAAGCTAATTGCAGCATTATTGTGGCATAAAAACTTGCAGAATAATAGCGCATATCATAAGTGCACCATAATTTGCGAATTTTTAAGCTTCTCTGCACTTTTCCAAAGTGCCAGTAAAAATGGCGTGGCTTGGCTGAGACGGTGGAGCTTCACACAGTCTGCCAGATTTATTATAACTTTCACCAGTCTTGATAAACGTCCTCATTTTTTATAGCCATTTTCAAACCATTTTGCATCCATTTTCTGTCTGTTTTTAACAGCTGCGTTTTGTACGGGTCCCACCTGGCTTGGCTATTTCTGTCACCCACTTGGAAGTGAATGGAGTGGTGGCGGCATTTGTGCAGTGTGCTGCCCATTTGAATGGGACTGCCGAAAATAGCCGAGTGTGCCAGTTGGCTATTTTTGGCGCTCCCATACAAATGAATGGAGGGTAGCAGCACATGCGCGGTGCGCCCTCCTTCACTTTGCAGGCTACATTGTAAAGATAGGTGCGGGTCCCAGATCAATATGCCCCCAATGTCTGAAGAGAGACAACCCCTTTAAAAAAATGCCTCCATTAGTGGCCACCAGTATTAAAAATGCCCCCATTAGTGGCCTAGTATTATAAATGATGCCTCCATATTTATAATGCCCCGCAGTATTATTAATACCCTCTTTTGACTTTACGGACTTGCTCCTCACTTGATGCAGCAGGAAATGACCTGCATTCTCAGCATGAAGATGTCATCACACGGGGAGCACAGGTACTTTCCTGCTAGATCCAGTGAGGAGTGAGTGTCCCCATACAGTAGATGACGTAAGGTTTTATGTTTTTTTTTCTTTAACCCTGAAAAACCCTTTGTACCCATTTTAAATGGCCGTTAGATGGGTCCTGTATAAATGGCCATTAAAAACTTTCCCATTGATTTCAATGGGCCTGAAAATGGCCAAAACTAGTACGTCCCATCTTTTTACATCCTCCATTCACTGGCCATTAAAAAACGGCCATGTGATTAGCCCCTTTAATTTCAATTGATTCAAAAAATGGCTACTTGACAGCCGTTACTTAAAGAGGACCTTTCACCACTCTTGACATGCCTGTTTTAATAGCTTCATGCATTCCCCGTGTAATAACAATCCTGGAACATCTATTCTTATGGCTCTATGTTGTGCCATTCCTTTATTATTTGCACTAGAAGTTATGAATGAATTGCTATTAGCCTTCAGTAAAGGAACAGAGGGGAGGTAACAAGTTGGGTGTGTGTCCCTGCACAGTCTGAACATGGCAGCACTGATTGGCTAGAGTCAGTCTGTGCAGGTACACACCCCCAACTGGTCACCTCCCCTCTGTTCCTTTACTGAAGGCAAATAGCAATTCATTCATAACTTCTAGTGCAAATAATAGAGGGATGGCACAACATAGAGACATAAGAATAGATGTTCCAGACTTGTTATTACATGGGGAATGCATGGAGCTATTAAAGCAGGCATGTCAGGAGTGGTGAAAGGTCCTCTTTAAATGGCCGTGATATAGCCATTTTTCCCGTTGAATGTAGCCTAAGAGGTGCCGCCATCACATCTATGATGGTCAGGTGCCAGAAACTGAGATGTACACCTGCTAAGAGCTAGCAAAAGCTTTCATGTGCAATTTTATTTTGGCACAAGGTGCAGACTCTAGCAAAAATGACTTCTTCAATCAGGACCGGACTGCCCATCTTACAATTCTGGCAAATGTCAGATGGGCCGTTTCCAGAGTGGACTACCTCAGACTACTCTAAAACATCTGGGACTTGAGCCCCCAATCTTTTGCCGAGGGCCCTGAAAGTAGTGACCACCATACAATTGTATCGCCATCCTCAGAACGGCCGTGCAGTTGAATAGTGTGGCAGAGCACAGGAACCAATGGTTTTCAGCCCTGCTAGTCACACCACAGGCCACTAGGCCTGAAGCCTATGAGGCAGCTTGAAGTAACATAATAACATAGCTTATGAGGCTGAAAAAAAGACATCCCTCCATCCAGTTCATCCTGTCATCCTGAAATTTGATCCAGAAGAAGGCAAAAAACCCTGTAAGGTTGAAGCCAATTTTCCTCACTTTAGGAGAAAAAAATTCCTTCCTGACTCCAATCAGGCAATCAGAATAAGGCCCCATTCACACGACTGTATAAATGGGGCCGTATCTATCCGCAAAATTGCGGGCATAGATGCCCCATTCACTTCTTTGAAGCATGTCCTATACTTGTCCGTGCGCACGGACAAGTATAGGCATTTTCTATGGGGCCGCACGGCATGTGTTCCGAGCGTGCGGAACACACGCCGGGCGGCCCCCCGTATATTTGCGGGTCCGCAGTAATGCAGCCCGCAAATATACGGTCGTATGAATGGGGCCTAACTCCCTGGATCAACAACCCATAGTAACTATAACCTGTAATATTATTACACTCCAGAAATACATCCAGGCTCCTCTTGAACTCTTTTAGTGAAATCATCATCACCACCTCCTCAGGCAGAGAGTTCCATAGTCTCACTGCTATTACCGTAAAGAATCCTCTTCTATGTTTGTGTACAAACCTTCTTTCCTCCAGACGCAGAGGATGTCGCCTCGTCACAGTCACAGTCCTGGGGATAAATAGATGATGGGAGAGATCTCTGTACTGACCCCTGATATATTTATACATAGTTATTAGATCTCCCCTCAGTCGTCTTTTTTCTAAAGTGAATAATCCTAATTTTGATAATCTTTCAGGGTACTGTAGTCCATCCATTCCAGTTATTACTTTAGTTGCCCTCCTCTGAACCCTCTCCAGCTCTGCTATGTCTGCCTTGTTCACAGGAGCCCAGAACTGTACACAGTACTCCATGTGTGGTCTGACTAGTGATTTGTTAAGTGCAGGACTATGTTGTCATCACGGGCATCTATGTCCCTATTGATGCACCCCAGATGGTCGCAAAGTGATAACAGGTGGTCGTGATGACGTCATCATGCTAGGACACAGGCGTCATCATGACATTATAGAGAGTGCCTGCACTGTCTGGGAAGTGGACAACTCAGGCCAAAGGCCAGAAGAGGCCTGAGACCTGCTTCCCAGGCTGAAGCAATAGTGGCACTCAAGTACTTCATGAGGCAATATAACTACTAGTGCTCTACAAGAGGCCTTATAGAGGGGCTTTATTACTACTGGGGCGCGTTACAGGGCCTTATTACTACTGCATATCAAATAAAAATAGGATAAAAACCAGGTTAAAAAGGGGGAGCTGCTAAGAGGATAAAACAAGCAGAATATTTTATTGGTACAACTGCAAGGCATTTTAAGCCCTTAGTGACAACTCATATGCCTTTTTAAGGCGGTCACTAAGGGCCGCCGTGACTGGGCAGCCCGGTCTAAGCACTGCATGGGTTCCCTGTGCAGCGGGGAGCGGGGACCCGGCTTTCACATGAGACGATCCGGGCTGTTTAACACTTTACATACCGCGGGTAATGGCGCCCACCTCATATACAACGCTGACAGAGGGAGCAGACTCCCTCTGTCTCCCATCAGCACCCTGCAAATGTGATTGCGGGGTGCAGATTTTTGTAAAAGCTGGCTGGGGTCTGATGTAGGCCCCAAGCCTGCCTTGACTAGTTTCCAGCAGGCTGTGCCTCTCTTGCGCAGCTTGCTGGTCAATGTCAGTATAGCACTGATATTAAAATGCAATCCACTATAGGGATGGTGCATTGCATTGTAAAAGCAATTAAAATGTTGTCTGTTATATATATTCCTCTTGTGGGACTATTAAGTGGTAAAAAAAAAAAGTAAAACAAAACATTTATTAAATAAAAAAATCAAGTAGAAAAAAAGCTGTTTTTTAAGAGTTAATAAAAGTTAATCAGAGAGTTATGTGTACCCCAAAATGGTACCATTAAAAACTACAACTGTCCCACAAAAAACAAGCCCTCATACAGCTACATAGACGGAAAAATAAAAAAAAGTCATAGCTTGTGGAAGGCAAAGATGAAAAAAGGAAGAAAAAAGCTTCGTCAGTAAGGCCCAAAACAGGCAGGTCATTAAGGGGTTAAAGATCTGCCATCTTCCTCAGGCAAGTACCATTGTTTTTTTTGTCCTATTTTTATTTGCTATTATTTACGGGACCCTTAGTGGACCCATGTTCCTGGAGGGAGCAGCTGCCCATCTCAAGAGGTTTCCAGGCTGGATTTGGTTCAAATATATTTCACATTCACCATACAGGAAGGATGGTCTGTTTTAAAATGTCAGGGCTGAATTTCAGTCCCTGCTTCAAATATTACCGTCATGATAAATTCCCCCCACAATCTATGTCCAAGTATATTCAAATATAAAACAGCACTACCTAGTGGCTGCAGGTATTATTACACCTCCATCATGAGGGGAGAAGGTGTTGTAATATTGTCAATGTGTTCATTCTGAAACAAGAGCTTTTATAGTAGAACGCATAACAAGATTGTGGACATCAACTACTCAATGATGAAGCAAAGTTAGTAGACTTGGGCACTGTTACACTGGAGCCAATGGAAGATTAGTCTAATAATTACATACAATGAAAATCAACTTTGTAATATACAATATTGTTTATTCATTCACCATTTTCAAGATCTTTGCTTGGAGACTTGATGGTACCTTCACACAGATGAAGGTTGTTACAGTGTATCAGAGCTATCAGCCTGAAGTGTGGATGGGGCCCACTAAACCTAAGTACAGTACTTAGATGCAGCTTGCTCTAAAGTCCCCCCCCCCCCCATTCATTTATGAAAGCCTCCAAATCCTCAAATCTCCCAGAAAGTCTGGGGTTGTTTGCTGAATCATTAGGATATGACCTGACGTGTCCTGTTCTGGCGCTGTCTGTGATAGAGGTAAATTGAGGAGGATGTGAACCCTCCTCCTCCCTCTCATTGACCTAGATTGCTGACTGCTGCACTCACTGAGCATCTGCTCCAGCTTTTCTCTGTTGGTCGCCAGAAATCAGAGCCCCGTGCACATATAAGTCTTAAGGACAGAGAAAGGCATTACATAGGTGATCTGTCCATACTGTAGATCTAAACACTACTGATCACCATCAATCCCACAATTCTGTTTATTTTATCTTTTAGTCCCCTTGTGATAAGCTGATCTCAAGGATGTCAACTACAGTGTAGTCAACCAGTAGTCGTGGTTCATTTGTCCCGTAGCTCCTCCTGAGTAATTATAGAGTTTGGTTTAAAACCAATTTATGGTCCATGTAATGCACACACAGAGTCTTCCACAGTAAGAGCACATCTTTGAAGCAGTTAATAGAAGGGGTCCTGGATGAGTGTGGTCCCCTCTATTTACACATAATGTATTTGTCCACCTCACATTTATGCTTTCAGAATGGCAGCAGTTCACCTTCCCTTATTGGGTAACATAGAGTGGGTGGATGATCTCCTCTATTAGTCACAGTAGAGCGCCACCTGCCTAAAGACAAGTGTTTTAGGGGTAGATTAGGCAACTGTCAAGGGTCCCCATTTCCTGACACCCCCCCCCCCCCCCACACACACACACAAACACGCTCATACACACAATGGCTAAACCCAAAGCAACCTAATTTGGAGCTAAATGTTTCTCTGTCATGTGGTAGACCACAAGGGAAAGCACAATTTTCCTTTTCATTAATCTACATTATAAGGGAATTTCTAATTAAACCTATTGCTTCACTAGACCTTGACAGAATGTATGATTTCTCTATCCTAGACTACAAGGAGATCTACTATTAGCCTTTTCACTACTATGCATTGCCAGTGAACTTACAATCAAACCTTTCACTACTCTTGAGCACCAAGGAATGCAGAATCAACCTTTTCACTACTGTAGACCACCAGAGAATGTACAACAAACTGTTTCACTACTCTAGACCACTAGGAAATGTACAATCAAACCTTTTGCTACTCTAGACCACCGGTACACGTGCAATCAAATGTTTCACTACTCTAGACCACTAGGAAATGTACAATCAAACCTTTCGCTACTCTAGACCACCAGTAAACGTGCAATCAGATGTTTCACTACTCTAGACCACTAGGAAATGTATGATCAAACCTATTGGTACTCTAGACCACCAGTAAACGTGCAATCAAATGTTTCAGTACTCTAGGCCACTGGGGAAAGTACAATTAAATCTTCTACTACCCTAGACCACTTGGAAATGTACGATCAAACCTTTCGCTACTGTAGACCACCAGTAAATGTGCAATCAAATGTTTCACTACTCTTGACCACTAGGAAATGTACAATGACACCTTTCGCTACTCTAGACCACCAGTAAACGTGCAAGCAAATGTTTCAGTACTGTAGGCCACTGGGGAAAGTACAATTAAATCTTCTACTACTCTAGACCACTAGGAAATGTACAATCACACCTTTCGCTACTCTAGACCACCAGTAAATGTGCAATCAAATGTTTCAGTACTGTAGGCCACTGGGGAAAGTACAATTAAATCTTCTACTACTCTAGACCACTAGGAAATGTACAATCACACCTTTCGCTACTCAAGACCACCAGTAAACGTGCAATCAAATGTTTCACTACTCTAGACCACTTGGAAATGTACAATCAAACCTTTCGCTACTGTAGACCACCAGTAAATGTGCAATCAAATGTTTCACTACTCTAGACTACTAGGAAATGTACAATCAGACCTTTTGCTATTCTAGGCCACCAGTAAACGTGCAATCAAATGTTTCAGTACTGTAGGCCACTGGGGAAAGTACAATTAAATCTTCTACTACTCTAGATCACTAGGAAATGCACACTCAAATCGTTTAGTACTCTAGACCACTAAGGAATCTACAGTCAAACATTTCACAGCTCTAGACCACCAGAGTGTATAACACAGGTCAACAGCATTTTTGGGGCCAAAGATATTTCAACGAATTTAGGGTAACTTTGGGGTGCTGATTCTGAATATGTCATCAGTTTTGCCAGATTGGCTCAAGTTTTTGAGATTTTTCGTGAAATGTGTAAAAAAAAAGACATAATTTGCTACACGCGCATTAACTTTATTGATATTGTCATGAATACAATAAATTTAACAAAGTAAATGTTGATTTTAGTTTATTTTAACTAGTTTTAGAAAGTAATCTTCAAAAATGAACAAGACATGAAAGATAGGAGACATTTAATCGCTGGAAAAGCACTTTTTATATGATTTTCTTCTATGTGAGCTATTCGGGCAGTCACGCTGTAGATTCCAGCAGTAATCAGCCATCATATGTCTGTCCCATCTGCCTTGGTACCTTTCCTCCATCACCATAATATCCTGATGAAATCTCTCCCCTTGTTCTTCGCTAAAATCTCCAAGGTTTTCTGGAAATCTGTCCAAGTGACTGTGAAGATAATGCAATTTAATGCTCATGTGTACACCCAGATTTCTAAATCTCAATAGCATGTTTTGTACCAGTTCTTCATAATTGTCTGCCTTTTTATTTCCCAAGAAGTTCTTCACTACCAACACAAAACTACACCATGCAGCAGCTTCAATGTCATTCATTTCCTTAGGAAAATTTGAATCTTTAATGAGTTTCCGAATTTGAGGACCATCAAAGATTCCTGCCTTCAGTTTTTCGCTACTAAGACCAGGGAAAGATCTGCAGATGTACATGAAGCAATTACCATCTTTGTCTAATGCCTTTACGAACTGCTTCATTAATCCTAACTTTATGTGAAGTGGTGGTAGAATGATTTTTTCCCTGTCCACCAAAGGTTCGTTCACTATGTTTGATGCTCCTACTGTCAAGGTGTCCCTTGGAGGCCAATTCAGTTTCTCCCAGTGCTGATGTTTTGCTCTACTATCCCACATGCAGATGAAGCAAGGATACTTTGTGTATCCACTTTGCTGTCCAAGTAAAAAGTTGACCATTTTTAAATCAACACATATCAGCCACGAATGTTCATGGTAGCACAGTTTCTCCAAGACCATTTTGACATTTTTGTATTGTTCTGCAAGTTTAGTTGAGTGAGCTACTGGAAGAGATGCACACTGATTGCCATTGTTCAACAAAACACATTTCAAACTCCTTTTTCACTGGAAAACAGACAACAACATAAAGTTAGTGCAAAAATCAAGCTATGAACAAACTTTTAGAACACTAATTAACAAAAAACTATATTGAGAACTGCTCAGTTCAAGTACTAATCCAAAGAAATTAATGAGATGATGCGTCGCATTTACCAACAAGTGCTATAGATAAGATACCAAAAATCTCAAAAACTTGAGCCAATCTGGCAAAACTGATAGCATATTCAGAATCAGCACCCCAAAAATACCCCAAATTCATTAAAATATTTTGGACACCAGTAAATTTTTTTTTTTTGTTGACCTGTGTAATTAAAGGAAATCTGTCACATGATTTTAGTGTTTTAAACTAAAACTATAGCCATGTTCAGTAAAGTACCTTGAGTCTAGATGTGGTCTCCAATCTTTTTTTTCAGATTCCGTTTTCGTTTTATTTGACTTTTTCTCATATGTAAATTTCCTCTGAAGGAGCCCAGAGGGGCGTTAGGGAGCCCAGTAACGCCCCCCCTCCTGTGCCCAGCACGCCTTCTTCATGCTCCAAAACGCGCCTATTTAGGGACGGACTAACGGCCCATATTAGCATTGTAGGCCGCCACCCCCCTCAACTATGTCACGGCAGCTCTGGAAACCACTCGCAGAGCTGCCTGCTTTGCCCGGCCGAAATCTCGCGAGATTTCGCCTGCGCGAGATTTTGGCCAGGCGAAGCAGGCAGCTCTGCGAGTGGTTTCCAGAGCTGCCGTGACGTAGTTGAGGGGGGCGGCGGCCTACAATGCTAATATGGGCCGTTAGGCTGTCCCTAAATAGGCGCGTTTTGGAGCATGAAGAAGGCGTGCTGGGCACAGGAGGGGGGCGTTACTGGGCTCCCTAACGCCCCTCTGGACTCCTTCAGAGGAAATTTACATATCAGAATAAGTCAAATAAAACGAAAACGGAATCTGAAAAAAAAAGATTGGAGACCACATCTAGACTCAAGGTACTTTACTGAACATGGCTATAGTTTTAGTTTAAAACACTAAAATCATGTGACAGATTTCCTTTAAATCTTCTACTACTCTAGACCACTAGGAAATGCACACTCAAATCGTTTAGTACTCTAGACCACTAAGGAATCTACAGTCAAACATTTCACAGCTCTAGACCACCAGAGTGTATAATTAAATCTTCTACTACTCTAGACCACCAAGGAATATACACTGAAATCTTTTACTACTCTAGACTACAAGGTAAACTACAATGAAACTTTTCACCACCAAGGAATGTTCAATTAATCCTTTCTCTACCCTAGACCGCAAAGGATTTTATAAATTACATGAAAATGTGTCTTTACTTTGCTTGTTGCCCAGGGCTTTATTTTCTATAAACTCTAAGCAGAATCAGTTCCCCTGCAGTTCGCGCACAAGCAATGATTTCTGTGGGTCAATGTGATGCTTCTAAGACTTCTTTTTTTTTTTACTACCTGTCTCCCATCTTCATTGAGGAACCCTACTGTCAACTAAGTTGAAACTGGTTGATAACAGGGATCAATAAATATTTGTTTTTCACTTCTTCTGTGTAAGGCACACATTGACATATTCTGTGCTGCTCTGCTCTGTTAGCACTGCCTCCTTCCAGCTCTCTACCGGTCCTTCTCCTCCTGCATGGCACAGGAGTTTGAATTACATACATGCCAGACTGCTCCTCACCACATAGTTGAGGTCATGAATAGTGTGAGCCTGTCTGTTGTACAGGAGCTCAGATAACTCTGCGCTCTATCTGGATTACATAGGTTATCAGGTCTTCTATAGAAGAGAGTAACGGCCAATCAGACTACTTATGACTTCCCTTGGGTGGTGGGCAGTAGTCTAGAGGTAATGCAGGTGCCTTCTGCTCAATCTGGAATGGGCAAAGCACCTACTGTCCACAGTCTCTCTGCTGCATCTAATCTATGTTCTGTTGATGTTTTTTTTAAGTTTTATTTTGAAAAAAATGCATAAAAACATATTTTAAACAATCTCATTATATTCAGAAGGTTTTTCATCAGTCTAAAACTAAACATTTTTACCCTCATACCCTCATCTTGCCCATTCTAATTCTCCTGGTTCCCCTGTTATGATAAAGATACCATTTCACACACTGCCATTATGGACTATACACAAGCAGCAGAGGACCCAGAAGGGTGGCAGCAATGGATGATTGTAGAATGAGTATGTAGAGTGAATGACTACCTATGTGTTTTTGCATTTAAAGGGGTTGTCTCGTGTAATAATAAATCAAGCATCAATGGCATGCAAGAAGGTCTGTACAGCTCATGTGTTGAACGAGCTCCCACAAGACTTCAGGGCCAGAAGTGAGTACCTCTTAACTGCCTGGCCCTGTCAGTCAGTGGTGGAGGCATGGCATGAAGAGCAGTGTGTGGAGCCCCTGGGAGCAACGACGTGCAACAGCATCCCCCCTTGTTGCTATTAGGGGCTCCTCTGTATATTATATAGCATCAATTTTCTGAAGAATGCGGTCACCTCGGATGATGGGACCATGATGTTCGACTGTCAATTGCAAATGCATGGTTTTATTGCAACATATCTGATGACAGAACCCCTCCACTCATCAATAGGATGTGTCCCTGGCCAGTGTGATGCTGTCAGTGATGATTGGACAATGTCAGTATGGAGGGTCACAGCCCTTTGGTAAGAAGAATGGTATTTCCAGGAGGAATAAAAGAGAAATACACAACGCAAGAAGAGATGCTCCGAAATTGTTATTTCATGGGACATACAAGTGATTGCGAACACTTCTCCCTGACTGAAAAGGGACACCTGTTCTTCACGGAGAATTCATTTTTTCTACATCCCCCTTTTATTTTCATTCTCATGCTGATTGTCTGGTTTACATATTTATGGGGGTGGCTTTGAGAAACATTTTCTGAAATATGGGGGTGGGGGGTGGGTGGCAGTGTAAAATTGTGTGTGGGCTTTTAGGGGTTGTGTGCCAGGGCTGCCTTTTAGCCCTAGTCTGGCCCTGCCTGCCAGTACACTACAATAATGATTACTGTACGTGCCCAGATGAGGCCCGGGCTGTAATGGATATAAGTGCAGTAACAGCATTGTGCCTGCTGAATAAGTGTACCCAGAGTGTGCCAAGGGTCAAGGATCATTCCCTGGCCTGTCCTCAGCCTGTATGCCCACCTAATCAGCAGGCACGATGATGTCCCTGCATCATGCCAGCTGGGGAGAGCAGATAAAGTGAGTATTACTGTTATTTTATTATATTTATACCACAGGGGCTTCTTCACTAATATAAAAGGGCACTAAGGGGGAGCACTACTATGTGGGGGCATTAAGGGTGAGCACTACTATGTGGGGGCATTAAGGGTGAGCACTACTATGTGGGGGCATTAAGGGTGAGCACTACTATGTGGGGGCATTAAGGGTGAGCACTACTATGTGGGGGCATTAAGGGTGAGCACTACTATGTGGAAGCATTAAGTGTGAGCACTACTATGTGGGGGCATTAAGGGGGAGCACTACTGTGTGGGGGTATTAAGGGGAGCACTACTGTTTGGAGGCATTAAAGGGGAGCACTACTAAGAGGGGACATTAAGGGGGAGCACTACTGTGTGGGGGCATTAAGAGGGAGCACTACTATGTGAGGGCATTAAGGGGGAGCACTACTATGTAGGGGCATTAAGGGGGGCATTACTGTGTGGAGGCATTAAGGGGGAGCACTACTGTGTGGGGATATTAAGGGGGAGCACTACTGTGTGGGGCCATTAATGGGGAGCACTACTGTGTGGAGGCATTAAGGGGGAGCACTACTGTGTGAGGGGCACTGAGGGGGAGCACTACTGTGTGGGGCCATTAATGGGGAGCACTACTGTGTGGAGGCATTAAGGGGGAGCACTACTGTGTGAGGGGCACTGAGGGGGAGCACTACTGTGTGGGGCCATTAATGGGGAGCACTACTGTGTGGAGGCATTAAGGGGGAGCACTACTGTGTGAGGGGCACTGAGGGGGAGCACTACTGTGTGGGGCCATTAATGGGGAGCACTACTGTGTGGAGGAAATAAGGGGGAGCACTACTGTGTGGAGGCATTAAAGAGGCTCTGTCACTAGGTTGTAACCTATGTATTTAAATACATACAGTGCCTACAAGTAGTATTCAACCCCCTGCAGATTTAGCTGGTTTGATAAGATGCAAATAAGTTAGAGCCTTCAAACTTCAAACAAGAGCAGGATTTATTAACAGATGCATAAATCTTACAAACCAAAAAGTTATGTTGCTCAGTTAAATTTTAATAAATTTTAAACATAAAAGTGTGGGTCAATTATTATTCAACCCCTCAAACCACCAGAATTCTGTTTGGTTCCCCTAAAGTATTAAGAAGTAGTTCAGGCACAAAAAACA
Organism: Rhinella marina; assembly: GCA_900303285.1. Taxonomy (NCBI): domain Eukaryota; kingdom Metazoa; phylum Chordata; class Amphibia; order Anura; family Bufonidae; genus Rhinella; species Rhinella marina. Next base: position 66,374 of record ONZH01020234.1, read on the forward strand.
ATGAGCTTCACATGTTTGGATTAATTATCTGTTTTTCCAGCCTTTTCTGACTATTTAAGACCCTCCCCAAACTTGTGAACAGCACTCATACATGGTCAACATGGGAAAGACAAAGGAGCATTCCAAGGCCATCAGAGACAAGATCGTGGAGGGTCACAAGGCTGGCAAGGGGTACAAAACCCTTTCCAAGGAGTTGGGTCTACCTGTCTCCACTGTTGGGAGCATCATCCGGAAGTGGAAGGCTTATGGAACTACTGTTAGCCTTCCACGGCCTGGACAGCCTTTGAAAGTTTCCTCCCGTGCCGAGGCCAGGCTTGTCCAAAGAGTCAAGGCTAACCCGAGGACAACAAGGAATTAGCTCCGGGAAGATCTCATGGCAGTGGGGACATTGGTTTCAGTCAATACCATAAGTAACGTACTCCACCGCAATGGTCTCCGTTCCAGACGAGCCCGTAAGGTACCTTTACTTTCAAAGCGTCATGTCAAGGCTCGTTTACAGTTTGCTCATGATCACTTGGACAGACTGGTTCAAGGTTCTCTGGTCTGATGAGACCAAGATCGAGATCTTTGGTGCCAACCACACACGTGACGTTTGGAGACTGGATGGCACTGCATACGACCCCAAGAATACCATCCCTACAGTCAAGCATGGTGGTGGCAGCATCATGCTGTGGGGCTGCTTCTCAGCCAAGGGGCCTGGCCATCTGGTCCGCATCCATGGGAAGATGGATAGCATGGCCTACCTGGAGATTTTGGCCAAGAACCTCCGCTCCTCCATCAAGGATCTTAAGATGGGTCGTCATTTCATCTTCCAACAAGACAACGACCCAAAGCACACAGCCAAGAAAACCAAGGCCTGGTTCAAGAGGGAAAAAATCAAGGTGTTGCAGTGGCCTAGTCAGTCTCCTGACCTTAACCCAATTGAAAACTTGTGGAAGGAGCTCAAGATTAAAGTCCACATGAGACACCCAAAGAACCTAGATAACTTGGAGAAGATCTGCATGGAGGAGTGGGCCAAGATAACTCCAGAGACCTGTGCCAGCCTGATCAGGTCTTATAAAAGACGATTATTAGCTGTAATTGCAAACAAGGGTTATTCCACAAAATATTAAACCTAGGGGTTGAATAATAATTGACCCACACTTTTATGTTTAAAATTTATTAAAATTTAACTGAGCAACATAACTTTTTGGTTTGTAAGATTTATGCATCTGTTAATAAATCCTGCTCTTGTTTGAAGTTTGAAGGCTCTAACTTATTTGCATCTTATCAAACCAGCTAAATCTGAAGGGGGTTGAATACTACTTGTAGGCACTGTAGGTTACAAGGCCTAGTGACAACTTTTAAAATCATACCTTTCATGCAGAGTTCTGCGCAGCGGTCGCGTAGAAATTTAAACTTTAAAAAGTATGCAAATGAGCCATCGGAGCACCGGGGGCGGCCTCTTTCCTCTGGAGCACTGCTCCTTCACCGCCCCCCCGGGCCCGAGGCACGTCCCCTGTCTCTAATCACGCCCCTTTCTGTATTTGATAGACAGCGGTAGACTGGTAAGTCTAGCGCTGAACTCTCGCGCATGCGCCCTAAAATTTTCCCGGCGCATGCGCAGTAGTGCTTGCAGTGTCTACACTGCAAGCGCTGTCTTCTCTTCTGCGCACGCGCCGTCACTCCCGGGACTAGCGAAGTGACGGCGCGTGCGCAGAAGAGAAGACAGCGCTTGCAGTGTAGACACTGCAAGCGCTACTGCGCATGCGCCGGGAAAATTTTAGGGCGCATGCGCGAGAGTTCAGCGCTAGACTTACCAGTCTACCGCTGTCTATCAAATACAGAAAGGGGCGTGATTGGAGACAGGGGACGTGCCTCGGGCCTGGGGGGGCGGTGAAGGAGCGGTGCTCCAGAGGAAAGAGGCCGCCCCCCGGTGCTCCGATGGCTCATTTGCATACTTTTTATAGTTTAACTTTCTATGCGACCGCTGCGCAGAACTCTGCATGAAAGGTATGATTTTAAAAGTTGTCACTAGGCCTTGTAACCTATGTATTTAAATACATAAGTTACAACCTAGTGACAGAGCCTCTTTAAGGGGGAGCACTACTGTGTGGGGGCACTGAGGGGGAGCACTACTGTGTGGGGGCACTAAGGGGGCATAACTACTGTGTGGGGGCACTAGGGTGGAGCACTATTACTTAGTGAAGCACCTGTACAAACTGTGTGGACAAAAACTGCATGACAAAATTAATAATGAAACCCGGCGCGGTTTTACAGCATTTTTTAAAATGTATTTTTAACTGTGCTGTCATGTAAATGCACTCTTAGACATAAGGGAGAAGATGACATCTACACTGATGGCTTGGGAGTCAATGCTCCCCCCCCCCCCCCCCCCCCCCCGAGGAGTTTTGCTGACACGGGGCATCCATAATAGCTGGGTGGAGTGCTGACTCATAGGACTCCACTCTCCTGTTGTTTTACATACTTACAACATTGTAGTTGCTCAATTTGGGAAATTTAAAGGGGTTTTCCAGTTTCCGATATTCATGACCCATCCTGTTTACCTGCTCGCCAGGTAAAACAACCCCTGCCCTGGGAATGCCCCCAAACCAATGGGGAATGCCCACTTTTGTGCAGGGTTTACATAAGCGCCACCCATTTTTGACTCAGACAACCCAAATTTGCTGGGACTGCCTCCAAAAAATCAGGGACAGTTGGCAACTAGGCAATTTAATGAAATTCCTATTGCATATTTTGTTCCTTTCAGTGCAGGTATTGAAAATGACTGTTAATAAAAAAACAAGTTATCATCCAGCTTTCCTAGAAATCAGAAGGGTAAATCTGCATGGGTAACCAGCGATACATCCCCACAAAAACACACTCCACACTGTAGATTTACCTTTCAGGAAGATCAATATGGTCACTATATCAGCAGTTTGATACTTACAGAGGTATCCCTACATAACCACCTGGATTTAATGCTCAGAAGTCTGGGAAAGCAGGGTGCCAACCAATATATCTGTAATGAAAGCTCCCATAGGGGTTTCTAGAGCGAGTTCCCAGACTTGTGACCAGAAAAGGAGCAATGGACATGGTTACCTATCAGGAATCTGGGAAAGCTGAGTGAAAGCCCTTATTACCGTCACTATTGCTCCCACTGAGCTCATCCTTCAGTTAATGCTGTAATATGGTAGTTAGAAGTCTAGGAAAGTGGGGTGAATGCACTTTTGGAAGCTATAATGTTGTACCCAGCTTTCCCAGAAACAGATATTAGTAACATAGTAACATACATAGTAACATAGTTTGTAAGGCCGAAAAAAGACATCTGTCCATCCAGTTCAGCCTGTTTTCCTACAAGTTGATCCAGAGGAAGGTAAAAAAACCCCTGTGAGGTAGAAGCCAATTTTCCTCACTTTAGGGGAATTCCTTCCCGACCCCTCTCTAGTAACTATAACCTGTAATACCCTCCAGAAATACATCCAGGCCCTTCTTGAACTCTTTTTAGTAAACTTACCATCACCACCTCCTCAGGCAGAGAGTTCCATAGTCTCACTGCTCTTACCGTAAAGAATCCTCTTCTATGTTTATGTACAAACCTTCTTTCCTCCAGACGCAGAGGATGTCCCCTCGTCACAGTCACAGTCCTCGGGATAAATAGATGATGGGGAGAGATCTCTGTACTGACCCCTGATATATTTATACATAGTTATTAGATCTCCCCTCAGTCGTCTTTTTTCTAAAGTGAATAACCCTAATTTTGATAATCTTTCTGGGTACTGTAGTCCACCCATTCCAGTTATTACTTTAGTTGCCCTCCTCTGAACCCTCTCCAGCTCTGCTATGTCTGCCTTGTTCACAGGAGCCCAGAACTGTACACAGTACTCCATATGTGGTCTGACTTGTGATTTGTAAAGTGGCAGGACTATGTTCTCATCACGGGCATCTATGCCCCTTTTGATGCAACCCATTATCTTATTGGCCTTGGCAGCAGCTGTCTGGCACTGGCTTCTACAGCTTAGTTTGCTGTTCACTAAAATTCCTAGGTCCTTTTCCATGTCAGAGTTACCCAGTGCTTTACCATTTAGTATGTACTGGTGACTTGCATTATTCCTTCCCATATGCATAACCTTACATTTGTCAGTGTTAAACCTCATCTGCCACTTTTCTGACCAAGCCTCCAGTCTATCCAGATCCTGCTGTAGCAGTGCACTGTCCTCCTCTGTGTTAATTACTTTACACAGTTTAGTGTCATCTGCAAAAATTGATATTTTACTATGCAGACCTTCTACAATATCATTAATAAATATATTGAAGAGAATAGGACCCAATACAGACCCCTGTGGTACCCCACTAGTGACAGTGACCCAATCTGAGTATCTACCGTTAATAACCACCCTCTGTTTTCTATCACTGAGCCAGTTACTTACCCACATACAGACATTTTCTCCCAGGCCAAGCATTCTCATTTTGTATACTAACCTTTTATGTGGTACCGTGTCAAACGCTTTGGAGAAGTCCAAATATACGACATCCATTGAGTCACCGCGGTCAAGTCTAGAACTTACCTCCTCATAGAAACTGATTAAATTGGTTTGACATGACCGATCCCTCAGCCATGCTGATACGGAGTTATTTGCTTATTTTCATTGAGGTACTCCAAGATAGCATCTCTCAGAAAACCTTCAAACAGTTTACCCACAACAGAAGTTAAACTTACCGGCCTATAGTTTCCGGGCTCTGTTTTTGGACCCTTTTTGAATATTGGCACCACATTCGCTATGTGCCAATCCTGTGGAACACTCCCCGTCAGTATAGAGTCCTTAAATATCAGAAATAAGGGTCTGTTAATGACATTACTTAATTCTCTTAGGGTACGGAGGTGTATGCCATCCGGTCCTGGTGATTTGTCTATTTTAATATTTTTAAGACATTGCTGTACCTCTTCCTGGGTCAGAGAGGACACTTTTAAAGGGGAATTTACTTTTATACTCTGCATTTCATCTGACAGTTTATTTTCCTCAGTGAATACAGTGGAGAAAAAGTTATTTAGTAGCTTCGCTTTCTCTTCATCGCTCTCTGCAACTCCCCCCTCATTACTCTGTAAGGGGCCGACACCTTCAGGTTTATACTTTTTAGTATTTATATAATTGAAGAACATTTTAGGGTTAGTTTTACTCTCTTTGGCGATTAATCTCTCGGTCTCTAGTTTGGCTGCTTTTATTTGTCTTTTACATATTCTATTTTTTTTCCTTATAGTTTTTCAATGCTTCCTCGCTCTCCTCCTGTTTTAGTGATTTAAATGCTTTCTGTTTGTCATTTATTGCTTTCTTTACAGCTCTATTTATCCACATTGGTTTTTTCTTGTTCCTTAACCTTTTATTCCCATAAGGTATGTACCTCTCACAATTAGATATTAGGATGCTTTTAAAAATCTCCCATTTTGTGGCTGTATTTTTATTTTTGAGGACTTTGTCCCAGTTAGTTAGGCTTATGGCCTCTCTTAGTTGGCTAAATTTAGCTTTTTTGAAGTTTGGTATTTTTGTTATATTTGCTCTGTTCTTTCTGTTTCATCATTACGGAAGAGATTTCAGGAGCTTACATCATATCCTCAAGGGTTTCTTGGTCACGTCTTCTACACGTGTGTGGGAAACGCCCTTCCTTTACTTTGTAATGTCATGAAACGAGTCAGCATTTAAAGTGATATACACATAAACATGTACAGAAGGCTTTTCAGATCAGTCCACTTGTCCAGCATCCAATAGTCTGGCACCACAGCTGTCCAGTGGAGTGTGAATAGGAATGTTTGCACAAGGGTGTTTTATAATCTGCTACTACCCTCCCCTAATTTATTTATATAGCGCCTACATATTCCACAGCATTGTACAGATTTTCGTCTTCTCTGTCCCCACTGGGGCTTACAATCTAAATTCAGAATGACCCATCTGTATGTTTATAGAGATTTGGAGGAAACTGTAGCACCCAAAGGACACCCACGCAAACACAGGAAGAACATACAAGCTCCATGCAGATGTTGCCCACGGCAGAGGATGCGTGTGTATGACCAATCTAATAGATTACTTTGGCATCTACAGTACGTATCTGATTGATTTCTGCAGGAATGTGTGGTTCCTCCATTGGGTAAGCCTTAAGAATGAGCATTCCTTAAAATGCATGAAGATGCTGCCACTTGGTGGTCAGATGCAAGAAGTGCAGTCAGACGCCTGGCATAATGTAGGTGCAATAATGAGTCTGACCAGCAGAGGGAACCCTGTTCTAAATGAAGCATCTTCTCTAGAAGGTAGCCCCTCGGGAAGTTTTTTCCATTGTAAAAATAAGGGTACATTCACACCACCGTATGTGCTTTGCGGTTCGCAAATTGTGGATGCGCAAAACATGGATACCGGCAATTTGCAGAACGGAAGGGCCCCTAATAGAACAGTCCTATGCTTGTCTGTAATTTTTCAAAAAAATTCACTTCATGACGAATTACTTCTGTACTAGGTGCAATGACAGGGAACAGCGATAGCGCCGCACTCTGTTATTGTACCCTTCAGATGCCACGTTCATACAGGATCACGGCATCTGAGAGTAAAATTAACAGGAAAAAAATTAAATTATGCTTACCTCTTTCATTTGCTCGTGACGCGCCGGCCGCGGTCATCTTGCTTGAAGATCTGTCTCGAAATCTCATGCGACCCGAGATGACGTTGTCACGCCGGCTGGCGTGGTGAGGTAATTTATCACCACACACGGGATTTCAGCCGAGATCTTCAATCGAGAGGGCGGCGGGCGGCCCATTGTGAGCAAAACGATTCGCTATCACAAAGCACAAGGAAATTCGGCTTCACAGCGAATCGAATTTATCCTGAAATTCAGATCGAATTCCACATAGTTGGATTCCAGACAGCAGAGGGCCCCTGTACAAAAAATGTGCCTGGCCCCGCTCTCCCGGGGGCCAAATTCTCAACCTTACATATTCCATCCTAACATTACTTTTAGCAATACAAAACATACAGGGTAAGGCTACTTTCACACATGCGGCACTATGCTCAGACCATCTGATCCGGCAGAGAATGCAAGGAATTGGCCGGACACAAACTCAGGGATACAGCTGTTGGTGTCCTGCTGATTATCTGCATTTTTGCCAGATTAAGGCTGGATCTCTGCTGGACCCCATTATAGTTATGGGGCCAGTGGGCATTCTGCATCCAGCAGTGCTGGAGCCGGTGAATTTTGGTAGGCTGTTCTATCACTAACTCAGTTGTGAAGATAGGGCCCCCCATAGTGCTCCTCCCCCTCCATAGTGCCCCCATGTGCCAGTACATAATATAGTGCCCATCATGTCTACCAGTATTTAAAATATGCCCCCATAGTGCTCCTCCTCCTCTATAGTGCCCCCCATGCCTGCTAGTATTTAAAATATGCCCCCATAGTGCTCCTCCTCCTTAATAGTGCCACCCATGTCTGCCAGTATTTAAAATATGCCCCCATAGTGCTCCTCCTCCTCTATAGTGCCTCCCATGTCTGCCAGTACTTAAGATAGGGCCCCCTGAGGACGGCGATACAGATGAATATAGAGAGATGAGCGCTTCCACAATGGAAGCGCTCATCTCTCCCTGTCCTGCCACCGAATCTCCCATGGGCCCCCATCCGCACTGGGTTTGTCCGCCCCTGTTGGATTCCATTCGCTCAACTCTATTCCACATACAGGCCTAAAAAAAAAACAGATCAGACACGGGTAAAAATAAATTTTTGTGCATTAGCCCTAAAAGAGGGAATTGACCGACACTACTGCAATGGAAAAGTGGAGTGAATATTAAAGGCATATATAGTGTGCATCGCACCACCTCGATGCACACTATATATGCCTTTAATATTCACTCCACTTTATGCTTGAGAAAGACTACTACATAGTGGAAACATTGCACTTTATTGGCGTATTTTGTACATGTTCGTTATGGACACTATAAATAAAAAAAGTTCCTGTGGATATGCTGCCGTCAACTTTGTTTGGGATACTATCCTCAGAATAGGTCATCAGTATCTGATCGGCGGGGGTGCGACACCCGGGGCCCCCGCCAATCAGCTGTTTGAGAAGGCACAAGTGAGCGCCAAAGCCCTCTCTCAACTTTTCCTAGGACAGTGACGACACGTCACGTCACATGACCTAGGCACAGCTCAGCCCCATAGAAGTGAATGGGGTTGAGCTCGATACCAAGTGCAGCCGCTATACAATGTACGGCGCTGTGCTTGGTGAGCACGGAGAAGGCTGCAACGCTCACAGGAGGGCTGGTGTCTTCCCAAACAGTTGAACAACAGGGGTCCCGGGGAGTTGGGCCCCCATCAATTAATAGAGGATAGAGATAGAGGATAGAGATCTCTCATCTCAATACACCCCCAATACCATCAGAGATGCAGGCTTTTGAACTGTGTACTGATAACAAGCTGGATGGCCCCTCTTCTCTTGAGTCCACAGGACACAGCGTCTGTGGTTTCCAAAATGAATTTCAAATGTTGAGTCATCTGACCACAGAACAGTTTTCTGTTTTGCCTCAGTCCATTTTAAATGAGCTTTGTCCCAGAGGAGACAACAACGTTCCTGGATCGTGTTGACATATGGCTTCTTCTTTGCATTTGTGGATTGTATAGTGAGCTGTGCTTACAGACAATGATTTCTGAAAGTCTTCCTGAGCCCATGCAGTGATTTCTAGTACAGAATAATGTCTGTTTGTAATGCAGTGCCATCTGAGGGTCCATAGATCACCCTCATCCAATATTGACCTTGTCCCTTTTGCACATGGGTTTCTCCAGATGATCTGAATCTTCTGATATTATGTACTGTAAATGGTGGGATATATTTAATGTCTTTGGAATTTTACATTGAGTAACATTTTTCTGAAATTTTTTGATGCAGTTTTTTGCCAATTGGTAAATCTCTGCCCATCTGCCTCTCTAACAGGCTCTTTTTATGCCCAGTCATGTATCTTAAGGCCCCTTTACACTGAACAATTTAGCAGGCAATTGTCTGGAAGGAAGCGTTACTTCCCAGCAAGAGTCTGCTCGTCAGTGAAGGAGACCGCTGCATTTACATGCAACAATCTCTTCCACAGTATGAGGAAGAGTGATTGCTAATGCCATCGCTCTTTCCCATACAGACTCATTGTTTTCTGGCATCAGATTGTGGTTAGACATTCCTATGAACGCTTTTTAGCGATTATATGGCCAATTCTTGGCCATTGTAAAGGGGCCTTTAGTTGTAAATTGCTCGTCCAGCTGGTTTCTTATTAAGGCCACTAACTCTTCCAGCCATTTGTTGCTCCTGTCCCAACTTTTTTTTGAGATGCGTTGCTGCCATCAAGTTCTTTTAAGTTAGTTCATTTTTTTTCTCTATATTCATGTTAAAATTAGTTCATGTTAAAATGTCTCATTTTCAACCTCTGATATGTGCTCTATGATCTATTGTGAATAAAATATGGGTCTATGAGATTTGCAGATCATTGCATTCTGTTTTTATTTACATTTTACCCAACTTATTTCGAATTAAGGATGTATCTATAAATCTATCTATTTATAACTATCTATCTATAACTATTCATCTCATATAGTACCTATGTCATATCTATCTATCTATCTATCTATCTATCTATCTATCTATCTAGTGAATGACACTGCTCGTCTCTGTCAACAGAGAGCAGGTAAGCAGTGAAGAGAACACGGCACTTATGTGTTTCAAACCTGTAACTATCTCTTAATCGTAGCAAATTAACATCATATATATTGAGATGTGTCTTTGGAAATGTTTGCCCATTCATCAGGAAGAGCATTTGTGAGGTCAGACACCGATGTGGCCTTGCTCACAATTTGCATTTTGGTTTATTCCAAAGATGATCAATGGGGCTGAGAACAAGGCTCTGTGCAGCCAGCCAAGGTCTTCCACACCAAACCCACCCAACCATGCCTTTATGGGACTTGCTTTGCCCACCAGGAAATTTCCCTGTAAGGTCTATGGCCAATCCGCCCCTGGTTGGCACAACGCGGTCATACAGGTAATGTTCTCCTGGCATTCACCAAACCCAAACTTGTCCATCAGACGTCCAGGCAGATGTGTGATTCATCACTCCACAGAACACATTTCCACTGAGTCCAGTGGTGGCATGCTTTACACTACTTCATCTAACGCTTTGCATGGTGCTTGTTGATGTAAGATTTGCATGTAGGGTTGCTACCTTTCCCAAAAAAATACTGTCCAAGTTTAAATGGGTAAAAAAGGGGGTGTGGTGTTCAGGGCATGTGCAGTATCCCAGACCTGGGGGTATCTGCAAGTATTCTTTTATTGTATATAGTTATGTATTTTATATTGTAAGTTTTGGCAGTAATTTCCCGTCAAGGATTTGGATGGCAAATGGTTGACTGGAACAGGGATGTTCCTCCCCTCTCGGTAGGAGTGGACTGGTCCTGCTTCCTGCCAGAAGGGGGGAAATTCCTGTGCAGACACAGAGGGGAGAGGAAGCACACTACAGAGCTCCTGTTAGAGATTCTCCAGAGAGATCAACTTTATCCAGCCTCAAGCAAATGCTTGTAAGACCAGACAGCAGAGTGAACAGTTGAAGACTGGAATAATAGACACTGCTGTAAGGTGAGGGACTACGGCTCAGACACCCATCACACAAGACTACTATTAGACCAGTTAGGGCCCATTCAGACGGTCGTGGTAGTGCGGATCCGCAAAAATGTGGATCCGCAAAACCACGGATGCCGCCCGGCGTGTGTTCTGCAAATTGCCGGCCGCCCTGTTCAAAACGCCTATACTTGTCCGCTATTGTGGACAAGTATAGGACATGTTCTATATTTTCTTGTGGAGCCGCGGCACGCAGATTGAAGCGAACAGGCCATTGAAGATTGAAGCGGCCATTGAAGCGAACAGGCCGGCACCTATTCCGCAATTTTGCGGAATAGGTGTGGACCTGTTCACACGGTCGTGTGAACAGGCCCTTAAAGCTAATATCTAGAGCTGATAGTGGATTTCTACACCCATAAGGGCTAAGTTGCAGCCATCCAACCTGCCTCCATACATCCTTACTGGTTCCAGAAATTGCACTTTGAATTCACTGCTATTAAATGTACCTAAAGTTATATGCTGCACTTAGTAAAAAGAGACTGTTATACATTCACTTCTGGCCTCATTCTTCAAACTACATTTCCAATACTGTGATCCCCGGCGACCATGGGCCTGAAGGTGTTTATCATGACACAAAACTTCATCAGGGCCACTACCACTGCCATCCTCCATAGGGTCTCACTGCATGTGGCTTAACACTGAGTTTTATTTCACAACATTAATAAAAATACATTTTTCTTGTAATTTTTATATAAAATATAGCACTGGCCTCATGTGTGAATATGTGTGATGAATGAGTTCTTCTGGAGAAGCAAATAACCACAAAGCCAGGAAAAATCCTTCCTTTCCACCTGTTCCAGTGCAGCCCTATACAGGAGCCCAGTTTGCCCTGATTTGTCATACGGATTTGTTTTGTAAAACTAATTGAAAACGATAAATTATGGCAACAGTCAGTAAGAGAAAATGTCTGTTCTGACTGACAGAAACCTTCTCTGTCAGAAATATATCAGATAATCCGCCTCCAGTGATAATTGTCATTATTACTGCAGTGTGTAATGAGTATCGCTAGTTTGGACGCTTTGATCCAGACACTAGTAAGGTCTGGTTCGGTTGTCAATAAATCAGGAGCATGGGGGCTATTAGATTGGCAGATTATCATCTTCTCACTCCTTTTCTGGAAAAAAAAACATCCCCTATATGTAACAGTAAGTATGCGCTGACTAACAGGGGGATGGATTACATGCACAGAAGTCCATGTTAGTTTATGCCCTCATGTGTATCTGATGATCCATCAGGACTGCTCTTGTTGTTGATTCTGTTAAAAATATGGGACAGAACAGGGCAGCATGCTCAGCATGTTTGTCTGGTAAAATGCCGGTATACTAATGGAAACCAGATCCCATTATAATAAGTGATGTCTGTCAGTTAGCGTTTGTTTCCATCATTTGATGGTAACACTGCTTCCATTATTTTAATTGTTCTGCTCTTATAATGGACAGTTTTGTGACATTCATTTCAGAGTGCATTACAAAAACGTTTGTATTGTTATTTATTCTGTTCCATTAAATTCTTTGCAATTGCTCAAAAAAAATTACACTTCTGCATTTACCATTTTCTTAAAAATATATAAAAACATACAATGTATTGGCATATAGAAGTGCATCTGTAAATCCCATTAAATTATGCATGTGAAGAATTGTAATAATATAATAACAGTAATTGTAATAAACATACCTGTCCGGGCTCCAGCGGTGTGATTTCTGACTAATAGAGCGCCCAATCAATGAACCTATCAGGTTCTGATCCAGAGGCTTGGTGCTCTATTTAATTCCCTTCCTGGCCATACACCATTGCTAGTGATAGTCTTGTTTGGCTCACTATCTAGGTTCCTTGTTCCCTGTTCCTGCATTTGCATACTGATACTTCTGCGCTTCTGACCTTGCCTTGTCTTCTGACCACCCTCTGTCTCTCGTTTGGTACTGCGTAGCCCATCTGGTTGTGACCCATTTCCATACGACTCTTCTGGTGTTTGTTCGTCTGTTAGTGTTTGTCCGTTCATCCACTTGCAGTTCTGCCAAGTAGGTCTTATACCGCAAGTAGGTAGGGAAAGCGGGCTGGGTTCTAGCTTAGGGTTCAATGTCCTTGTCTATCCCTACCTACAGGCGTTATAGTTATATGTTATCACTGGCCCCCCAAAAAATATTTTTCCGGGTGACCTTCTCAGATATGGACACCATGGCAACATTTGCCAATCAGATAGAGGGTATTGCCCAATTGGTTTAGACAGGGGTGGAATTCAAATTTTTAACAACAGGTTCCTTACTCAACGGCGGACATGCGGCAAAATGACACATGTTTACATATACGTCATGTATATGCAACACACATACACATAAATACACCATATACATGGTACACATACATAAATACACCACATATACACTACACACACATACCACCCAACTTTTAAAAAGCCTAAGGAGCTAAACTGTGGAATGGAAAGGCTCATCTCCATCTGCCAGCCGGTTCTGTGATTTTAACAACCGGATCTGGAGAACCTGTGGGAACTGGCTGAATCCCATGCCTGGGTTTAGGATCTAGCAGTGAGAGTCCAACAACAAGAGTCCCACCAGACCAGCCCCCCAGTTGCTGCAGCTTCATCACCAATAGAACCTAAAGTTAAGCTCTCTGAAAGCTTCTCTGGGGACCATAAAAATTATGTAACCTTTCATGAGAACTGTAAACTTTATTTTCATTTTAGGCCACAGTCATCTGTGTCCAAGGCACAAGTGGAATCCGAGGAGCCCATGCAAGGGAGTACAATGTCTTCTCAGCAACGGATGGAACACGCCTGAAGAATAGCCTTTGCTTCTACTGTGGCAGTCCTTCACATCAACTACGATCCTGTCCTTCTAGGCCAAAGGTGGAAAACTTCAGCAATCCCTTTAAAGGGAGTCTTTTACCTGTTTTTCCCCAATATAACTAAGAGCACTGCCCCACAGAAGATTACATACACATCCCAGACATACCTGTGTGCACTGTGTGTCTGTACTACATGTCCAGAAAATGCACATTTATTCTGCAGGAAAACAGCTCCCAAGTGCCCAGCTCTGTTGCTGCAAGTGACCAAAGCAAACCATGAAGAGGGGAGGGCTGCTTTAGCTGCTCATATCTTGGGATTGGTAGCAGATAGAAAAATAGTTCTGACCTTCCTTGAAAGCTGGCATTCCAAGCTTTCAAATGATACCAAAATTATCACAGCATTACCACTATATCAGAAGATATATCTGTTAGAAATCGAGTCGGGAGAGAAAGCTGTTTTTACTTTCACTTTCAGCAGAATAAAAGTGCTTTTCCTATGTTTGGGATATGTCTGCAATCTTCTGTGGGGCAGTGCTGCTAGTTATATAGGTGAAAATGAGGTGACAGACTCCCTTTAAGGACTTTTAGGTGTTTTCCGCATGGGTGCAATGCGTGAAGTGAACGCATAGCACCCGCACTGAATCCTGGCCCATTCATTTCAATGGCTCTGTGCACATGAGCGTTTCTTTTCACGCATCAGTTCTGCGTTGCGTGAAAAACGCAGCATGTTCTATATTCTGCGTTTTTCACGCAGCCCTGGCTCCATAGACGTGAATGGTGCTTCAGTGAAAAACGCAGTGCATCCTGAAGCAAGTGCGGATGCAATGCGTTTTTCACTGATGGTTGCTAAGAGATCTTGTTTGTAAACCTTCAGTTTTTTATTACGCGCGTGAAAAACGCATCAAAACGCATTGCACCTGCGCGGAAAAAACTGAACAACTGAACGCAATCGCAGACAAAACTGACTGAACTTGCTTGCAAAAAGGTGCGAGTTTTCCTGAACGCATCCGGACCTAATCCGTCACGCTCGTGTGAAAGGGGCCTTAGGATGTGTTTTCCAAAGATGCCTCTGAAGTCTTGCCCTCTCATTGCAAGTATGGTTGAGTCATTGAACTTTTCCCTGGCGCTAAACTTCCCAAAGGCAGAATTTTTAAAAATGTGATTTTGGTGTAAGAGAAGTTTCCTTCCTGGGTTATATCCTGTGCCCTCAAAGTTTCTGCATGGACTCTGCTAAAGTGAAAGCCATAGTTGATTGGGTTAGGCCCTTCAATGATTCCTCGAATATGCAAATTATTATAGAAAATTGATTAAAACATTTTCAGTTATTGCCAAGCCTTTGACTATCTTAACCAAGAAGGGGGCTACTGTAATCTTCTCCATTGGTCCCCTGGTGCTCTGTCCACCTTTAAAACACTGAAAAAAGGCTCATTCATGCACCGGTACTAATTCAGTCTGATATCGACAAAGATGGATGCTTCTGAGGTAGGGGTGGGAGTAGTACTGTCTCAGGGATCACCTTCCTTAACTAATCTTCAGCCATGTGCATTTTTCTCTAGAAATTTTTTCTCCGCTGAGAGGAATTATGATATTGGCAATTAGGAACTGCTGACTATCAAATGGGCCTTTGAGGAATGGTGACAATTCTTAGAAGGAGCTCACCAGATCATTACTTGTACAGGGGCGTAGCAAGGGGGGGGGCAAGCGGGGCATGTGCCCCGGGTGCAGAGGTGGGGGGGCGCACTTGGCCGGCAGTTCCTGTGACTGCCGGGCAGTTCGTTTCCATAGTGAAGCAGGAAGGCCTTTCCTCTCCCTGCTTCACTGTTCTTCCAAGCTCCAGCGCTCCCCCTGCAGGCGGATCATCATACTGCTGGCTGTGGGAGGAGCGCTGAAAACCCGGGAGTCAGCCTCAGGCACAGCCAGCAGCGCGATGTGAGTTCTGGAGCGCGTCCTCAGGGAAGCAGGTATGTTTTTATTTTTGTTTTTTAATTTCATAAAGACTGGAGGCAAAAGGGGGCAAAACTACAGTGAGGGGGCATCTGTGAGGGGGCATATAATTAATCTGGCATTACTACAGTGAGGGGGCATATAATTAATCTGGCATTACTACAGTGAGGGGGCATATAATTAATCTGGCATTACTACAGTGAGGGGGCATATAATTAATCTGGCATTACTACAGTGAGGGGGCATATAATTAATCTGGCATTACTACAGTGAGGGGGCATATAATTAATCTGGCATTACTACAGTGAGGGGGCATATAATCTGGCATAACTACAGTGAGGGGGCATATAATCTGGCATAACTACAGTGAGGGGGCATATAATCTGGCATAACTACAGTGAGGGGGCATATAATCTGGCATAACTACTGTGAGGGGGTATAAACTGGGCATACAAACTGTGAGGGGCACAAAGATGGACATAAATATGGTCATAACTACTATGATGGGCACAACTACTGTGATGGGCCACAAAGAGGACATAACTATTGTGAAGGGACCACAATGTGGGCATTATTACTGTGTGGTGGCACTAAGGGGAAATGCCCTAGATTACCCTGATACATTGGGATGGCTCGGTCTTACATTGCTCCCTGCTAGGTGTTTACCAGGTACAGTCACTATGCCCTCCTTATGTGATTATTCTTATAGCTTTATCACCACAGGGATTTTGTTCCGGATCCAGCAGACATCACGACGACGGCAGCAACACCCTGGATGAGGTAGGACCAGCTGGTTCTGTAATTTATTGCAAGGTGTGTAGGTACTGCCGTGTACCCTGTGATAGATTTTATTATGTGGGACTGGGTAAGTTTAGCTATTGATTGGGCGGAGTTAGAGGAGTGGCTTAGTGTAAAAAAAAATTTAATCCTTGTCCCGGGTGCAGGAAAGCCTAGTTACACCTCTGCTCTCAGGGTACCGTCTGGTGAACTTACTTCTAGTTTATTGGCCCATATAAGATCACATCTATAATAAACACAGTATCTTTCCATTTTAATTACCGTCTTTACTCAGGGTACATAATATGTTCC
Organism: Rhinella marina; assembly: GCA_900303285.1. NCBI lineage: Eukaryota > Metazoa > Chordata > Amphibia > Anura > Bufonidae > Rhinella > Rhinella marina. The sequence continues at coordinate 82,869 of ONZH01020234.1, forward strand.
ACAAATCTTTGCTTAAAGGACATCTGTCAGCAGATTTGTAAAAATGATGTTTTATTATATGCAAATGAGCCTCTAGTAGCAATGGGAGCATTGTCATTGCAGTTATATTGTTGCATATGGGACTGGTATTATAATACTTACTGATACATTCTTACACGTAGGGGTCATATTATAGTATTTCTATTCCTTGTATATACATTACAACACAGTATTACATAGTTATATTCTTGTTTATAGGAGGCAGTAATATAGTAGTTATATTCTTGTATATAGGAGGCAGTAATATAGTAGTTATATTCTTGTATATAGGAGGCAGTATTATAGTAGTTATATTCTTGTACATGAGACCAGTATTATAATACTTACCGGTACATTCTTGTATTATAGTATTTTTATTCCTTGTATATATATTAGGTCACAGTATTACAGCAGTTGTATTCTTATACATAGAAGCAGTATTATAGTAGTGATATTTTTATCCATAGGGGACTGTATTATACTTGTATATACAAGTGCATCTCAATAAATTAGAATATCATCAAAAAGTGTTTGTTTTTTTCAGTATTTCAATTCAAAAAGTGAAACACATCTATTATATAGAGTCATTACAAACAGGGTGAACATTTTCAAGTGTTTATTTCTGTTAATGTTGATGATTATAGCCAAGGAAAACCCAAAAGTCATTATCTCAGAAAATTAGAATATTATATTAGACCAACTGTAATTTTTTTTAAACACATAAATGTTGGCCAAATGAAAAGTATGTACAGTAAATGCACTCAATACTTGGTTGGGGCTCCTTTTGCATGAATGACTGCATCAATGTGGCATGGCATGGAGGCGATCAGCCTGTGGCACTGCAGAGGTGTTATGGAAGCCTAGGTTGCTTTGATAGCAGCCTTCAGCTCGTCTGCATTGTTGGGTCTAGTGTCTCTCATAGATTCTCTATAGGGTTAAGGTCAGGCAAGTTTGCTGGCCAATCAAGCACAGTGATACTGTGGTTATTAAACCAGGTATTGGTACTTTTTTTTTGTAAATTCTTTATTTACTTTTTCTTATCACATATTCCCATACAGACAGTATGTTAAATGTAAAAAGGTATAACACATCCAAAAAAGTATTAAAAATAACAGTGTCAAGAAAGAGAGGGGGGGGGGAATGGAGGGAGGGGAATAGTGGGGGGGGGGGAAGGGGAAGGGGGCAATGCCTAGTGAGGGCATATTGATAACATAGCCATAGCAGTGCATTAAGGATCCATTTAGTCATCAACAGTAGCGATAATAAAGAATACTATGGAAGTGGTACCCGCCGGGCCCAAGAATTAGGAGTCTTAGGTGACTACGGAACGGGATTGCTGCCATGGTGCCCATATCTCTAAGAACTTATCTCTGGATCTGCTAGCATAGCTAGACAGTTCTTCAAATTTACATATCTGATCCACCTTCCTCTCCCACTCTGTGGTGGTAGGTGCTGAAGTGCTAAGCCAGTGGAGAGGTATAAGAGATTTTGCGGCTGCGATTAAATGGGTAATCAGGTTGCGTTTCGAGGGTTTATAGGATGAGTCAGGCCGGGCGAGAACCACTTGTTCAATGGACAGACAGAAAGAGGGTTCGCAGACCTTCTGTATGGTAAGTTCTACCTGTTGCCAAAAAGGTTGAACACTATTACAATGCCACCAGATGTGTGATAGAGTGTGATAGACCTTTGTGAGAGCCACATCTCCAGCATAAGTCAGTAGGCGAAAGATTATGAGTGAATAGAAACTCTGGAGTTTTGTACCATCGGGACAGGAGTTTGTAGTGGCTCTCCTGCATCCGTACACAGGGTGAGAAACCGTGCGCAGACCGTAACACTGAACCCATTTCAGAGTCGGATAAAGAGATGCCAAGCTCCTTCTCCCAAGAGGATATAAAAACTGGTCTGGACTGATTGTTAGGGGAGATAATCAGCGAATACAATTTCCCTACTCGTCTAGGGGCATATTGGGAAGAAGAGAGTGTAGCCTCCAGGGGAGTGAGGGGCCGCTTAAAAGAGAAAGATTTAATAAACCCTGTTGCTACGTTCCTGAAGTGAGCGAAATGAAGAGGTAAGACTGAGGAAGAACCCAATAGTTTATGAATAGTCGCTAAGTTAGGGATCTCTCCTGAAGGAAAAACGTCAGCTATATTGAGAGATTTAAATCTACGCCAGAAGTCGTCATATGGGGAGTCAATTTTTGTAATAACATAAGGTATTAAGCTAACAGGAAGTAGTGGCGAAGGGAAAGGGGCTAGTGAATCTTTGAGTGTTAACCACACTGCGCAAGTGCCCCTAAGGAGAGGGTCCTGATCTGGGTCTTGCATCCACTTGGCCTCAGGCAACCAAAGAGCCTTAGCAAGAGGAAGGCTACTAGACTGCTGGGCCCAAACATCAAGCTCCATCTGTCTGAGCGGGGACAGAAGTTCCATCCATCTATTAAGATGTGTTGCATTATAATAGGAAGCAATATCTGGGAGTCCCATGCCTCCATGCTCCCTCCTCTTTATAAGTAGTGAGTAAGGTAACCTCGGTCTCTTTCCCTTCCATAGAAAACGAGAAAACATGGCCCTTATCCTGGAGAAAAAAGATGCAGGGACATTAATAGGGAGCATCGATATAGTATATAGGATTTTGGGCAGGATGTACACTCACCGGCCACTTTATTAGGTACACCTGTCCAACTGCTCGTTAACACTTCAGCCAATCATATGGCGGCAACTCAGTGCATTTAGGCATGTAGACATGGTCAAGACAATCTCCTGCAGTTCAAACCGAGCATCAGTATGGGGATGAAAGGTGATTTGAGTGCCTTTGAACGTGGCATGGTTGTTGGTGCCAGAAGGGCTGGTCTGAGTATTTCAGAAACTGCTGATCTACTGGGATTTTCACGCACAACCATCTCTAGGGTTTACAGAGAATGGTCCGAAAAAGAAAAAACATCCAGTGAGCGGCAGTTCTGTGGGCGGAAATGCCTTGTTGATGCCAGAGGTCAGAGGAGAATGGGCAGACTGGTTCGAGCTGATAGAAAGGCAACAGTGACTCAAATTGCCACCCGTTACAACCAAGGTAGGCAGAAGAGCATCTCTGAACGCACAGTACGTCGAACTTTGAGGCAGATGGGCTACAGCAGCAGAAGACCACACCGGGTGCCACTCCTTTCAGCTAAGAACAGGAAACTGAGGCTACAATTTGCACAAGCTCATCGAAATTGGACAGTAGAAGATTGGAAAAACGTTGCCTGGTCTGATGAGTCTCGATTTCTGCTGCGACATTCGGATGGTAGGGTCAGAATTTGGCGTCAACAACATGAAAGCATGGATCCATCCTGCCTTGTATCAACGGTTCAAGCTGGTGGTGGTGGTGTCATGGTGTGGGGAATATTTTCTTGGCACTCTTTGGGCCCCTTGGTACCAATTGAGCATCGTTGCAACGCCACAGCCTACCTGAGTATTGTTGCTGACCATGTCCATCCCTTTATGACCACAATGTACCCAACATCTGATGGCTACTTTCAGCAGGATAATGCGCCATGTCATAAAGCTGGAATCATCTCAGACTGGTTTCTTGAACATGACAATGAGTTCACTGTACTCAAATGGCCTCCACAGTCACCAGATCTCAATCCAATAGAGCATCTTTGGGATGTGGTGAAACGGGAGATTCGCATCATGGATGTGCAGCCGACAAATCTGCGGCAACTGTGTGATGCCATCATGTCAATATGGACCAAAATCTCTGAGGAATGCTTCCAGCACCTTGTTGAATCTATGCCACGAAGAATTGAGGCAGTTCTGAAGGCAAAAGGGGGTCCAACCCGTTACTAGCATGGTGTACCTAATAAAGTGGCCGGTGAGTGTATGTTTTGAGTAGGTTTTTACGTCCCATCCAGGAAATGTATGGGAAGTCATATTCTATCAGCAGTTGCTTGACCTCTTCCAGGAGCGGCTGGTAGTTCAATTTGTATAGGTCTGTTAGTAGACGGGGAATGGATACCCCCAGGTAAGTCAATGAAGCGGATGCCCATGGGAAGCCAAAACCCTGTTGGATGTCCACGGCTCGCCTGTGGGGTAGTGTAACATTAAGCAATTCAGATTTTACAATGTTCACTTTAAAGTTTAATATAGCACCAAACCTATCAAATAGTTCAGTAAGGGTCTGCAGATCCCTTGCAGGATTAGATAGCAGAAAGAGTAAATCATCTGCAAAAGCTACACATTTAAGGCTTACCAAGCCAGACTTTGAAGTAACGCTTCAATAACAATTACAAAGAGTGCTGGGGAGAGGGGGCACCCTTGTCTGGTCCCATTTTTAATGTCAAATACCGGTGAAAGAGTACCATTAATTTTTATTCTAGCATGGGGCTGATCGTAAAGAGTGAGGATGGCAGAGACAAACTGAGGAGGGAATTTGAATTTATCAAGCATCGCCTTCATAAATGACCAATTGACCCGGTCAAATGCTTTTTCAGCATCCACTCCTAGAAGCACTAGAGGTAGCTTCTTTTTATATGCAATACGTATAGCATGAATCAATCTACATGAGTTGTCTCTGCCCTCCCTCCCCCCCACAAACCCAGCCTGTTCCTTACCAATCAAACCTGGGAGCAGCGCACTGATGCGAGTAGCAAGGATCTTTGCCCAAATTTTCAAGTCAAGGTTCAACAAAGAAATTGGGCGGTAATTACCACAGGAATGGGGATCTTTCCCGGGCTTGTGTATTAAAGTGATATGGGCCTCCTGAGTCTGCCTAGGTATCGAGCCGCCCTGGAAGAGGTGATTGCAAAAGCCTACCAGCTTGGGTATCAAAGTGCCTTCAAATTTTCTGTAATATATCAGAGGTAGGCCATCAGGGCCTGGGCTCTTCCCAAGTGGAATACTACGTAGAGTAGTTTCTACTTCCTAATATGTGACGGGCAGGAGGAGTTTCTGGGAATCTGAGTCTGATACAAAGGGAAGATGCAGAGAATCAAGAAAGGAATTTGTCCTATCTCGTAAGGTGGGCTCAGACATAGTAAGAAGATTATAAAGTTTCTCATAAAAAGCCTGGAAGGCCTTGGCAATATCAGTCGTTTGGGTAAGATGCGAGCCATTGGGGTCTATAATTTTGCGTATATACGCGCTATCTCTGCGCTTTTTAATCATTGCGGACATTAGTTTGCCACCTTTGTCTCCATGAGCGTATAATTTGTGCTTAAAGTAAAGCATGTGTTTTGCTTGTCTAGCATCCAAAACGTCCCTGAGTTGCTTTCTTAGACTGACTAGTTGGTCCTTACCTATTTGAGTGGGGGTTAATTTAGACATTTTTTCCTGCTCAGTTATTTGATATAGGAGCGAGTCTATTTGTTTCTGTCTGTCTTTTTTAACCCTCGTGGCCAAGGAGATCAATATTCCCCTAATATATGACTTGTGCGATTCCCACAATATGGAAGGGTTAGTATGAGATGCCAAATTAGTGGAGAAGAAATCATCTAATCGTTGCTGAAGATAAGATATATGAGCTTTAGAGTGGAGTAGAGTCTCGTTGAGTCTCCAGAGCCATTCTCTTCGTGGGAGTTGAGAGATGTGGCCAGTGACAGAGCATGGTGCGTGGTCAGAAATTGTGATGGAACCAATGGTGGGGGACGAGAAGAGGGATATTGCCGAGGAAGATATAAGAATGTAGTCTAATCTTTGGAATGAATTGTGCGGTGTGTAGTCCCTATCCGTAGGGTGGGCAAGTCTCCATAAATCCACCAGTCCAAGCTCCCGTATCCTATCCTGCAGCTTATCCAGAAGTTTAGAGGCTACTTGAGATTTGCCCATGGAGGAGTCCAAGGTAGGGTTAAGAGTAAGGTTCATATCTGTTCCCAGAATAATGGGTCCCTCAGCAAATAACTGCAGGGTTTCAAAAGCCTTAGATAACCAGGCTACCTGGCCTTTATTTGGTACATACAAATTAGCCAGAGTGTACATTTGGGATCCTATTTCACCCTTAAGAAGCAATAGTCTCCCATCAGCATCACAGTATTGCTGTTTTAAGACAAAGGGTATTAAGTGGTGAATGGCTATGGACACTCCCCTGGAGGCTAATGAAGGGTGGCAACTGTGAAACCACTGTGTAAAAGGAGATTTCGGAAGTTTGGGAATACGTGAGGCCCTAAAATGCGTTTCTTGGAGAAAAGCAATATGTGTTTTTAATTTTCTCAATAAGAGGAAAATGTGGCTACGTTTGTTGGGCGAGTTCAGGCCCTTAACATTAAAAGTAGTGAATAGGCATTCCATAACGGGGCAGGAAGTGGGGAGGGGGGACAGTATACAGTGCAAGGAAAAGATGCAGGGATATAGGAGGTGGGAGAGGGGAGGGGGGATGAGAAAGAAGGTGTGAGGTCCGCCTCCTACACAGGAGGAGAGGGATGGAAGTGAAAAGGGGGTAGGGAGGAATAAATCAGGGGGACTAGCGAGTGTAGCCGCTAATCAACAAACACTAAGTATAAGTGTAAGAGGGGGGGGGGGGGGTACAATTGAGCAAAGACAAGTAAACCTGTCCTGACTAGCAATGAAGCAGAATAACAGTATACAAGCAGTCCTAACAGAGAGGATGAAAACTCTCAACATGGTAACCAAAGTGTTTCAAAAGCTGGGAGTATCCTATAACATACAGGACATTCCCATCAAACAACTTTCACAGCAGGAAAAGTAAAGACATGTAAGTGGAAGCATATACTAGCTCCAAGGCTTATCTCACTCATCTCCAAAATGCTTACCCAGAAAGGTTAAGCGACTGTTTCCAGCAGTAAGTATCACCGACCCACTCCGAGTATCTCAGAGAGGATGGGGGAGACACAAGGTGGGAGAGTCCCAGGCAATAAAAAGAAACCAAGAACAGTTGCATTAAATGCCACATACTGAGCCATTGTCAGGTATAGAGAGCAAATCAGTGCTAACAGATAATACAAGAGAAGGTAAGAAGAGGAGAAAAGAAAAGTGAGGGGGGGGGGAGAAGAAGGGGGGGAGAAGATACAGAAGAAGAGAGAGAGAAAAGAAGGAGCATAAAAAGAATAGGGAAGAAGGCACAGGGAGGGTAAGGGGGGGGAGAGTGGAGGGAGTCAAGAGGTAAAAAAGGAAAGGAATAAGATGTAAAAAGCAGTTAAAGTGTTAGCAGTAGGCATCCTATGAAAACCCAGGAATTCTCCTAGCCTAGGACAGGCACGGAGAGGTGAAAATAGAAAAAGGTGGTGAGCTTCACCGATCCAGGGTAATCTTCTTCCGCTCTAAGAAGGAGTGAAGTCCGCGGATCCAAGGATATGAAAGAGCGTCCAAGATCCTGATGTGAGGTTGTCTGGATCTTCAAAGAGCTCAGTGTGCAGAGTTCTTGCGGAAAGCCTAGGGTGCGAAGCCGAGAGGTGAGTATCCTTCAGTGCTTGCTACCTACGGCGGCTAAGGCAACTCAATTTGGGTCCAAGGTAGTTGGTGACGAACGAGAAGACGCTTTCTGCCGCCTAGATCTCGGGACTTGCTGCCAATACTCCAAACGTGGAAGTGCGGGAAGCGGTATTCCCTCCTCAACCGGCAGCCAGGATGGGATGTTGATCGGGGCGATACCACAGGTGCGCCACACATCTTTCAAGTCCTCCGGTCGATGAATTCTGAGGCGGCGGCCATTATGGAAGATCGAGACGCCAAAGGGATAGAGCCACGAGTAGGCTATGTTCTTTTCTCTCAGCTGTTCCAAAAGTGGCCTGAGAATCCTTCGCTTCGCCAGAATAGAAGAAGCAATATCCTGGTATAAGGCAATCACCACCCCATCGTAGAGCACCGGTGTTTTCTCTCAGGCAGCTTGTAAAATTTTGTGCGTGTCCACATAAGAGAGTAGGCCGCAAATAACATCTCTGGGTGGTTCCGCCGGTGAGGGCTTGGGTCTGAGAGCCCTATGGATCCGTTCTATGACCACCTCCCGAGCTGCCATCTCGCCTATAAGGTGAGTGAAAATCTCTCTTGCTACCTTGGGGAGCGAATCGGAGGCCCATGTCTCAGGCAGACCTTTAAAACGGATATTTCGCCTCCTACTTCTATTCTCCTGATCTTCAATCAGGGTTAGGGCCTTGTTGATTTGCACAAGATGTTCCGTAGAGCGGGACTCGAGTGCCGACGAGTGATCCACTAAAGCAGTACAAGTGGACTCCAGGCCCTCAACTCTCGATCCAATGTGTTTTATCTCAGCCGTGAGCGTCGAGAGCTCCGAGAGCACCGGCTGCAGGGCCTGGGTAATCGTCTCTCTAAAGAAGGTTTTGGAGGTTACAGCTAACTCACTGTCTCCTCGGTTAGCGTCTCCCGCTCCACGCTGGTCCGAAGCCTCTGCGCCACGTTCTGCCGCCATTACATCCTCCGGCGCCATCTTTGTCAGTTTGGCGGGCGCCCCAGAAACTTTATGCTGTAGGAATTTATGCATGTCGGTGGGGTCTTTCCGCTGCTGCTGTGCCTCCAGATGATCTGTGTTCCTTCCTCTGCCGTACTTCACCATGCTGAGGCCATAAAAGGGGTTTTTAGGATGCTAGCAGGGACTGCTGCGGAGGAGCAAAGCTCACATGCGTCTCACTCCATCGGCGGCCAGGCTCCGCCCCCAGGTATTGGTACTTTTGTCAGTGTGGACAGGTGCCAAGTCCTGCTGGAAAATAAAAATTCCATCTCCAAAAAGCTTGTCGGCAGAGGGAAGCATGTCCTGGTAGACGGCTACACTGACTTTGGTCTTGATAAAACACAGTGGACCTACACCAGCAGATGAGATGGCTCCCCAAACCATCACTGATTGTGAAAACTTCACACTAGACCTCAAGCAGCTTGGATTGAGTGTCTCTCCACTCTTCCTCCAGACTCTGGGACCTTGATTTCCAAATGAAATGCAAAATTGACTTTCATCTGAGAACAACACCTTTGACCACTGAGCAACAGTCCAGTTCTTTTTCTCCTTGGCCCAGGTAAGACACTTCTGGCGTTGTCTATTAGTCATAAGTGGTTTGACACATGGAATGCGACACTTGTAGCCCATGTCCTGGATACATCTATGTGTGGTGGCTCTTGAAGCACTGACCCCAGCAGCAGTCCACTCCTTGTGAATCTCACCCAAATTTAGGAAAGGCCTTTTCTTAACAATCCTATCAAGGCTACGGTTCTCCCTGTTGCTTGTGCACCTTTTTCTACCACCCGTTTTCCATCCACCCAACTTTGCATTAATATGCTTTGATACAGCACTCTGTGAACAGCCAGCTTCTCTATCAATGACCTTTTGTGGCTTACCCTCCTTGTGGAGGGTGTCAATGACAGCCTTCTGGACATCTGTCAAGTTAGCAGTCTTCCCCATGATTGTGTCGCCTACTGAACCAGACTAAGGGACCTTTTTAAAGGCTTATATATAGGGTTTTTAAAGGGTTAATTATTCTAATTTTCTGAGATAATGACTTGGGTTTTCCTTGGCTATAAGCCATAATCATCAACATTAACAGAAATAAACACTTGAAAAAGTTCACTCTGTTTGTAATGACTCTGTATAATATATGTGTTTAACTTTTTGAACTGAATTATTGAAAAAAAAATAACTTTTTGATGATATTCTAATTTATTGAGATGCACTTAAATGTGAGAGTATTACATAAGTTACAGTAGATTCTTCTTGTTAGAGGGCAGCCTTAGAGTAGCTTTATTCTAGTACATTATATAAAAGGCAGTATTATATCAGTTCTTTATTGTTTTATACATGGGGCAGTATTGTAGTGATTATATACTTGTCCAATCCATTGAGAAAGTCTTCAGATTCTTTTACTTTTGTCTCAGTTTGCTATGTTGCGGCCTTATTGGAGAAGAAGGGCCTTGGTAAGAGAGGTGACCAAGAACCCAGTTGTCACTCCGGCTGAGCTCCAAAGATCCTGTGTGCAGATGGAAGAAACTTCCAGAAGGTCAACAATCACTGCTGCACTCCATCAATCTGGGCTTTAGTAAAAGACACAGGAGCCCATCTGGAGTTTGCAAAAAAAGCACCTAAATGACTCTCAGACTGAGAAACAAGGTTCTCTAGTCTAATGAAACCAAGATTGAACTTTTTGGCCTCAATTCTAAGCATTATGAATGGAGGAAACCAGGCACTGCTCATCACCTGCCCAATACCAAAATACTGAGATATTCTTAATGAAAACCTGATCTAGAGTGCTCAGGACCTCAGACTGGGCTGAAGGTTCACCTTCCAACAGAACAATGACCCTGAGCACACAGCCAAGACGACACAGTTATATTCTTGTACATAGGGGGCAGTATTATAGTAGTTATATTCTTGTACATAGGAGCAGTATAATAGTAGTTATATTCTTGTACATAGGAGCAGTATAATAGTAGTTATATTCTTGTACGTAGGGGGCAGTATTATAGTAGTTATATTCTTCAACATATGGCCAGTATTATAGTAGTTATATTCTTGTACATAGGGGGCAGTATTATAATAGTTATATTCTTGTACATAGGAGCAGTATAATAGTAGCTATATTCTTGTACATAGGAGCAGTATAATAGTAGTTATATTCTTGTACGTAGGGGGCAGTATTATAGTAGTTATATTCTTGTACATAGGAGCAGTATAATAGTAGTTATATTCTTGTACGTAGGGTGCAGTATTATAGTAGTTATATTCTTCAACATATGGCCAGTATTATAGTACTTATATTCTTGTACATAGGAGCAGCATTATAGGAGTTATATTTCTGTACATATGAGACAATATTATAGTAGTTATATTCTTGTACATATGGGGCAGTATTATAGTACAGTGCTCCCTCAAGATACAATATTAATTGGTTCCAGGGTGACCATTGTATGTTGAAACCATTGTAAGTTGAGTAATCAGTTCCAAAGCCCCAAAATGTCATCCAAGATAAAAGAAAATGAAGATTTAAGAAAAATAAGCAGATAACCAAGACAGATAAAACATGTCCTTACATATAACAATCAGGAATAGCTGCTAACTAGCAACTAACAAAGATATTTTACCAGAGAAGTAGCGTTGATTGGTTGGATCTGAGTCTGAGGCATTGTATGTTGAGTCTAGTTTCAACTTACGATGGGTCAGAAAAGACCATTGTATGTTGAAAATATTGTATCCTGAGGCCATTGTATCTTGAGGGATTACTGTAGTTATATTCTTGTACATAGGGAGCAATATTACAGAAGTTATATTCTTGTACATAGGAGCAGTATTATAGTAGTTATGTTCTTGTACATAGGAGCAGTATTATAGTAGTTATATTCTTGTACATAGGTGCAGTATTATAGCAGTTATATTCTTGTACATAGGGAGCAATATTATAGAAGTTATATTCTTGTACATAGGTGCAGTATTATAGCAGTTATATTCTTGTACATAGGGAGCAATATTACAGAAGTTATATTCTTGTACATAGGAGCAGTATTATAGTAGTTATGTTCTTGTACATAGGGAGCAATATTATAGAAGTTATATTCTTGTACATAGGTGCAGTATTATAGCAGTTATATTCTTGTACATAGGGAGCAATATTATAGAAGTTATAGTCTTGTACATAGGAGCAGTATTATAGTAGTTATATTCTTGTACATAGGGGCAGTATTATAGTAGTTATATTCTTGTACATAGGGGCAGTATTATAGGAGTTATAATCTTGTACATATGAGGCAGTATTATAATAGATGTATTTTTGTACATAGGGGCAGTATTATAGTAGTTATATTCTTTACATGAGTAGTATTATAGTAGTTATATTCTTTAAATGAGCAGTATTATAGTAGTTATAAGATTAGGGTTATAGTTATTTTATTGTGCATAGGGGGACAGTTTTAAAGTAAGTATATTCTGGACCATAGGGAGCAGTTTTCTACTTTATATACAGACTGCTATCAAAACTGTGCCATCAGCTCCACTAATTTATGACCATTCCTTAATTTCCCTCAATTAGTTTTAATAATTTGATTAGACCATAATTGCCCCTTCCAAAATTATGACTTAGACGTTTTGACCCAAGTGATGACATCACCTTCTCTGCTGTCTGCTGTTCAGGTGAGACACTTCATCCTCATCCTTTCAGGGTTTATGACGTTCACACCGATCTGGTCACACACTGCTGCTGCCATACCGCCGCTCCTCTACTGTATGCAGAGTGCCCGCGGTGTGCCCTGTGGGCCCAGACTGGCAGCAGCTGGCACTGCACCCAGCCTTGTTTATAACACACAGACAGCTATGTCATATGATTCCAGCTGCCCTAGAAACAGCGTAGCAGCTCTGCCATCTAGGAGGCTGGCTCCACAGAGCAGGGCATCACCAAGCCTTGGTCATTCACCAACAGAACGTTAAGGAGGACCCCCACCCCTCGTGTCCCCCATTATGTCATCCTCTTCCTGCGCTTCCCCTCCTCTCCCGAACACTCCTTCCCCCCTCCCTGCCCAAACTCTCACTCCTCCTCCTCCTCCTCATCCCCGGTACCGCATTGCTGTGGTGCAGGGGTGACTGCATTGCGCTGGGGCCGTCAATAGGTGGACCCCCTCCCGGAGAAATAAAACTGGCTGATCTGGAGCCGGCAGCCCCTGCTGTCTGAGAGCTCCGCCACAGGTAAGAGCTCCCCACTTTCAGGCTGCAGCCCCCCAATGGCTTCCACATCTCCCCCTCACTAGCCACCCCCGATCCTGTAGTCTATAGAAGTTGGGAGCACCAACCCTTGTCACCTGTCTAGAGTCCTACACCCCCTATTTCTTACCTACCTACTGCATTAACCCCTGCAGACCCCCCAAAAACTTCTTGTAAGCCCCCCCATATCAGCCGTTTTTTCTGTAGTGCATCCTAAGTTCATGTAGCCCCCTTATCTTGCCCACACCTTGTCACACCTGACTAGCAGAGTCCCCATACCTCCTTTCTAGGTTGGAGCCCCCCCCTTAATTTGTGGGTGTATGAGGGGAGGTGGGGGAAGGTTAGTATGGGGGCGGCAGAGGATTTGCAACTGTTTGAAGGATGTGGGACCTCTGTGAAAGGGACTTTTTATCTGTGGCGTAATGTAAAATCCATCAAAGGCGAGAGGAGAGAAGAGGGAGGGGGCTCCCTGCCCAAGGCAGGACGGATAGATCCACAGTATCTGCACACACATAGGATGGAAATATATATAGATATATACGGATGTAGCAGGGTGAATTGTCATCTTCTGTATCATAAATTGGTTCCTTTTGCAGTCCTATGTAAAATTGCATGTAACATATGATAGTATATGTGCTGTCCTACAGTATATGTGCCCGATGACAAGACGAGCTTCAGTATATCTCTGTATGTGTAGTGTCCAGGGTAAATACTAGGGCATTGGGTTCAAGCATGCATATTGATATCGCCATGGTATATTCTCGGCGGTTTTACATAGGACTGCAGGTATGTATACTTAATGTAAACTCAAGGGGCATTTACAGGAAAACAACGGAAACAGTTAACTGACAAAGTCAGCACTGCTACATCTGTGATAGATAACCATGTATAAGAAACGCGTAGCATAGTGCCCATGACGTGTTAACTCTTAAATTGCTGCCCCAGATCGTGAGCGTTTCTCCAGCTGATCGTTCATAAAGGTGAATGACTGTATCTGGGCAGAAAGCACTCAGAAGTGGCACCTACATGTCAGTGCATACAGATGTAGCAGACTCGAGTTTGTCGGCACAGCTGTTTTACAAAGGACTGCACATGACAGATTCAGCTCTGCTGCATCTGCAGTCCAGACCGTTGCGGGAGGGTACATTTAAATGCAGGTCTTGTCTCCCTTTGGATATAGGAGTCCTTTCTTACTGTCCCCTGAGGATCTGATCTGCTGTAACATACACCCCCGCCCCTCCTTCTACCTGGCACCCATCTGCTTTCAGGCTGCCCTTGGCATTGTGTATCTGATCTGGGTGAGGGCGCTGATGTCTATCATGGACTCAGTAATCTGGAACACAGGAATTGATTGCTGCCCCACTAGATGCCAGGGCATAGCAGAGAGGCAATGGTTATACTGGTAAATATCCGTAACAACACTAAAGACCCTGAACTCGAAAAACCAGTAATTCTCCGATCCTTTCTGTCACCATTAGCTATGACTTCTAGGTTGACTAATGATACTCACTGGTATTTACAGCACCCATCCGATTTTTGACTCAGCTTTTCCAGGCTCTTGAAAAGCATATCTGCCCAGTTATACCGCGATATTAGAGAAAGGAGCATCACTGTGCCACTAGACAGACTGGCCATTCAGGAACCTGGGATAGTTGAGTGACCTGCAACCATTATAGGAGCTGCACTGGGGCCATATTGGTTGTCACCCAACTTTCTAAGACCAGTTTAAAGGGGTTTTCCCAGATGTTTTAACTGGTGACCCCCCTCCCTACTGTTAAAGGCATACTGAAGCGCACATTTCCCACAGCCCTGCCACTGCCCAAACTTGTCTCTAGGAAAAGAGAACTAGTAAAAGAACTGGAATCGTTTTATCAAGGTTTACCTAGATTGTTTTTTACTGCTGTTATGTACAACTGGACTTTATGAACTGGAGGTATGATAATGGATATATTTCCTTCAGATACCCTCACCCCGCTACTGAGCATAACCCCCAGGAGGATGGGGAAGGAGAAGACCCACATCAATATTGTGGTCATTGGCCACGTGGATTCCGGCAAATCCACCACCACTGGCCACCTGATTTATAAATGTGGAGGCATTGACAAAAGGACTATTGAGAAGTTTGAGAAGGAGGCAGCTGAGGTGAGTTCATGTAATAAATTCTATATCAAGTAAAGAAAAAAATAGCCTGACCTGGAATATTCTGGACTATGCAATGGTTTTAGAAAATGTGTAAAATGTACCCGTAGGGCTGCCTTGACCCATGTAATGATATGTCTTTGTGAGGTTACCATGTTTTCTGCTATTGACTGGTTGGGCAACCCCAGTGTGTTACATACTAGTGGATTTTCTTTAATGCCTATCCTTGGCTACTTGAAGACATTGACCAGGGTCCCATTATGGTCTGTGTAGGTCCCTAGGTATATTGCTTAAGCCTCATCAAGAGAGGGTCCATGCTCGGAGTAGGTAAGTCTCCACTGAAGGATAGGTGGTTTATATCCTAGTGTCCAAGTGGTGAGGTGTTCTATGTTATGTGGTGCACGGTGATGATATTATGTCTGGCTTGGACCCTCATGGTAGAGTTTTGACCATGCTTTCATTGTGCCTAGTGCCCTACAGTAGCTTTAATCCAACTTGACTGAATCCTCAACATATGTAGGAACCTTTGATACCATTATGGTCAGATCAAGACGTCTTGTAATGATTGTATTATCTATTATGCATGAGGGACAGTTACGTGAGGATTTTGCAGGAGGAACATATCAATGGATTATCAATGTGGACCGTGTTGCAGGCGGTGCATGGGTGTGGGTGGTCAGATGAGAGTAGTAGTACTCACGATTCTGATGCCGCCTGGGCTCATGCAGTGATGTGGAAGGTACACCTTTCTTCCTTGTGGGGCACACTGTGGTTCTGAGGTCTGAGGTCCTTCTGCTTGATGATGGTTGAGGTGCCCTTGGTGTTGGAGGTGTTGAGGTACAAGGCAGGGTCTCGGTTTTTATGCCAGCACTTTTCAGTGTGGTACTGCAGGAAGCAATAAGGAGGCAATTCTGCAGCAGAACAGTTCTGAAGCATTCAGATTAGGATAGTTCTTAGCATTCAGTAGTCTGGCAGATGTTACACAAGATGCACTTTCCATAGATGTTACTGGTTTCAAGGCTGTACAGGCAGATAATAGGCCGCAGTGTCTCTTTAAAGTAGTCTTCCTTACTCACACTTCACTAGCTCACTTGTACATATAAGCTTACAGATGTAGGGTGCAATGCAACCAACAGGGCAGTTTCCCCTAATGGCTGGAAAACCCTGTGCTATGTTTTTGAACAGTTTGCTCTACTTATGCATGGCCACAAAGTCCACTTTGGGATATGGGTGTTTCTCACAGTGGGCCAAACTGTTATTAAGTATGCTCAGGCACCGGAGGCAACACCTGACCATGGATGCTGTAGTCAATAATACCTTTTAGACAGGTTATCTCTACTGGCTTTTCACTAGACCCCTCTGTTACATCTGGCCTGCTCTTGAAATTGTTCTCTCTGGCCCAGCTCTGGATGGATCTGGGTTTAGACTGGTTCAAGAGTCAGCAACATGTGGTCCTCTCACTACTGAGCCTAAGCTCAGACTGTTTGAATCGACTCTAGAATGTTCTTCCCTATCTATATATAGAAGGTAACATCAGCCTCATCTAGTGATGGCTGTGAATATGGCCTGCTTGTACCTTGTGCAAATACAAGCAATATACATATTAAAGCAAACACATTTTTAACTCTGTCTTTTGCACTTTGCGGTGTACTGCTGCTCTACAGCAGGACACTGCAAATGATGATGGGTCCAACTTCAGATTGTTCTCCTTATTGAAATAAAGTAGATGTATTTTTTTTAAACACTCTATTAAGAGGAGTATACGATTCTAAAATATTGGTACCAGGCACAACCATATTTATGGATGAACCACTTACCACCTGGGTAAGCATTGTAAGGACCATGGTGCTCCACCGGGGGTCCAGCCTCCACTGACCAGGAAATAAATGGGGGGACTGACTCCCAAACCCAATTACCACTAATATATAGACTATATATACTAGTCAACTTAAGTAGCATTAAATCTGACTAACTATTGCTCCTGCCCACAAATATAATTAATTCCAGGTTGACAGCCACTAGACAAATTTGGGATTCAGGAGTCTTGAAAAGCTAGATGAACATTATGAACTCATCTAGTAGACTAAGAGGCAACTGAAAGGAGGAGGATGACTCAGGGAATTGTATTCTGTCTCCGTGTCATGCTCTGCCAGCAGAGAAAGATGCAAGATTGCAGTAGGGGGTGTTATAATCCTGTGCAGAGCCACAGTGGGCATCCAGAGACTGCTGAAATGATCTAATTCTCTGTATGGGGCTGACTCAGCCATCGACCCTCGAGAGGCTCTATTGAGACCCAGATGGTGACGGCTCATTGGGAGCATTGTGCTCTGGAGATGGAGCCCCGAGATGATGATCAGGAGCAGCTGAGGAGTGGAGGCCGCAGAGAACGCCACCTCTGCCAGAGTTTAATTATAGCTGATCTGAGCTGGCAGGCTCCATTTTCTCTGTGCATGCAGAGGGCACACTGTCCTATCAGCAACACACAGCTGGGAAATGGAGACGCTCTATTGGAACAGACATGGGGGTATCGCTGCCCTTAACCCGTTGCCACCCATAGACAATGCATGATCAATCCAAAGATGTTCAACAGGTTCAGCATCAGTTTAATTATGTTCATTAGGCCAGTACACTCTGCAAGAAAGGTTACAGGAGCAATGAACCTAATGGCATGGCCATCATGTCCTAACTGTAAGAATGATGTCTTCCGCTCCGTAACTGTCATGCCCTCACTGCTACCATCAGTGTTAAACTGGCCCACCAGAGTACCAATGAATCCTCCGGTGGACCCAGGCTCTGATACCATAGTGGCTGTGATACCAAAGGTCCAGGAGAAAAGAAACACATTTGGAGATGCATTTGGATACCATAAATTGGCACTAGAGTCTATATCTTTGAATCAAAACCTCTTAGACTTTATTGATGATATGGTGGTTTGGTTTCAAGAATAATTTCCCCTGGTGGGCCCAAGGAACCCCAGTCCGATCCTGGCTACCATCATGTCCTGACTGTAACCATCAGGCACTGACTGAAATCATCAAGTCCTGACTTTTACCATTAAGCTTTTACTGTAACCTTCAGGCCCTCACTGTAGGAATCAAGTCCTCTCTGTAACCATCATCTCCTCACTGTAGCCATGATGTTCTTACTGTAACTATCATTTCTTCACTGTAACCATCATGTCCTCACTGTAACCATCATGTCCTCCCTGTAACCATCATGTCCTTAATGTAGTCATCATGTCATCACTGTAACCATCATGTCCTCCCTGTAACCATCATGCCCTCACTGTAACCATTGTGTCCTCCCTGTAACCATCATGCCCTCCCTGTAACCATCATGCCCTCACTATAACCATTGTGTCCTCCCTGTAACCATCATGCCCTCACTGTAACCATCATGTCCTCCCTGTAACCATCATGCCCTCACTGTAACCATCATGTCCTTAATGTAGTCATCATGTCATCACTGTAACCATCATGTCCTCCCTGTAACCATCATGCCCTCACTGTAACCATTGTGTCCTCCCTGTAACCATCATGCCCTCCCTGTAGCCATCATGTCCTTAATGTAGTCATCATGTCATCACTGTAACCATCATGTCCTCCCTGTAACCATCATGCCCTCCTTGTAGCCATCATGTCATCACTGTAACCATCATGTCCTCCCTGTAGCCATCATGTCCTTAATGTAGTCATCATGTCCTCACTGTAACCATAATGTCCTCACTGTAACCATCATGGTCTTATTGATGCTCTGACTGTAACCATCATGCTCTCACTTTAACCATCATGCCTTCACTGTAAGCATAATGCTCTTAATGTAAGCATCATGCCAGTGATGTACCAAGCTGCATCTTTGCGCCGCTTAGTAGCAGATCCAACTGAGAGAACCTAGTGCGTTGCACTATGCCATGTTCTGATCAGCAGCCGTATCACAGTGGGAAAGGAAACATCCTAGGCCCAGATATTCCCAGTGGACCGGTTCATAGTGGGCCGCAGCTGTTTAATATGCTGCAGCCAGAGGAGATGCCAGGCAAGAGCAGAGCAGAACATTGGTTCTGCCTTCAGCTGTTTCCCATGTATGCAGCAGGAGTGAATACATGATATTCTGACATTCTTCTCTTGTGACCATGAGATGTAGGTGCTACTGCAAACCAGTAGCATTGAGGAATATTGAGGTTTATGTGACTCATTAAACCCAATGTGGCTATTAAGGGAGATACATTATGAGGTTTAGTTATTATTAATGTGAGGCAAATAATGTTATTAAAAGGGGTTTTCAGAGACTTTTATTGTATCTGATCGATGGGGGTCAGACATTGGGGACCACCATCAGTTTGAGAAGACACCAACACTCGCAGTAACACTGTGGCCTTCTTGCAGCTTACCCTAGGCCATGTGACATCACATTCCTAGGCTCAGCTCAGCCCAATTGAAGTGTTAGGGGCTGAGCTGTGATACCAAGCAAAGCCACTGTACAATGTACAGCACTATGTCTGGTGAGCAGAGAGAAGGCCGCTGCGCCACTGTAATACCCCTTTAACGTTAGTACCTCCATGTGCCTCACGTTAATATAATTAAGTGACTCCATCAGGGACCTCCTCACATAATGGGCATCATAAGGCATCATACCACCCAACTTTTTGGATGGACAAAGAGGGACACTTACTACTTGTGTGTAAAATCCAATCACTGGTTGTAAGACAAGTCATGGCTGCAGCCCCTGATTGGCCAATTAGCCTCCTAGCCATTTCCTGCCATCTTGAGGCAGTAATAGGAAGTGGAGTATATCAGAGCTAAAGTGTCGGGAATCTGTAAGAAATGTGGGACAGCTTTTATCTTGCACAGGAATATCCCATTCAAATTGTACTAAATAGTAAATAAAATATAGCATATGAAATATAATATATAAAGTGTATAAATATGTAATAAATATAATAAATCACAAAATATATAAGTATATCAATATAAAATAACTATATAATAAATTTAAACAGGGAGATACCAGACAGATTTGCTTCTGGAACAATTTACTACTTTACTATTCACGCACATTTATTTCCTAGGTCAAATAAAGGGACATTTAAAGAGCAAAAAGGGACAGAGGGACTTGGGTAAAAAAAAAAAGAGGGACGCTTAGGAGGCACATTAATGTGTGAGTACATGATGAGGTTACATACTATTAATGTGAGGCACCAGGAGGTTCAAAATGAACGCCATGTGCCTCACATTAAAGGGGTTCTCCAGGCTTTTAATATTGACGACCTATCCTCAGTTTTAAACTAAAGCAAACTCTGTACAGACACTCAACAAGCAGGGAATGTTGGGAAGTTTCAGCTCTGGAGCCTGCAGAAGTACAGCTCAAGAGTATAATAAATTAGTAAGAGGATTTTCAACTAAAATTCAAAAAACACCAGTGTCTGTAAGTTCTGGAGTAATTTCTTCTGTCAGATTTGTGGAAGTTCTGTTTTGTTGGGTTCTTTATAATCCAGGTGTCTGGGACAGTTTGGTGAAACCCATATGAGAGTACTGTTCTTTGTATTCCCAGTTATGTCATAGTAATTGTTCATTGTAGTGCATCTTCACTTCTATGGCTTTTCATAGATGGGTAAAGGCTCCTTCAAGTACGCTTGGGTTCTAGACAAATTGAAAGCAGAAAGGGAGCGAGGTATCACCATTGACATCTCCTTGTGGAAGTTTGAGACCACAAAATATTATATCACCATCATTGATGCCCCTGGACATCGTGACTTCATCAAGAACATGATCACTGGAACATCTCAGGTGAGTGGAGACTTTGACCAGTCCAAAATTAGAGCAGACACAGACAATACAGGACTCCTATTCAAGAACAGTATGTGAGGCCCATGTTATCTACTTTTGCACAATGTTTTTCCAGAGCAATGTGTTCATCACAGAAAGTATCAAACAGAACTTAGTATAAGAAAATTAAGTCTATGCTCTCCTGTCATGATCAATGGATTAGGCAGGGGTAGGAGCTATGGCCATAATGGTCATAAATGAAGAAACATCGATATCCATAAGCTTATCCATCCCATAGCCTCTGTACTCATGATCACAGATCTTCTTATAACCCATATTATATATCTTCAACTTCAGAGAGCATCTTACACTGTGTGAAGATGTCCTCCATTTTCAGAGAACCCCCACCCCACCCCCCCAGCTTTAAAGGTACACAAAACCGAGTTATAAAAGTAAAAAGAAGATAATCTTCATACCTCCATACCAATCGATTAATCTCATAAAGCAAAGCTCTTCACCTGCAGTAGCCTGTCCTCGCTGCTGTAGATGCTCCCCATCACTTGATTGATGGACATCTTAGCCAGCCCTGACAATCCCGTGCCTGCGCTGTTGTCCCTAGTAGTGGTGCAAGCGCAGATGCTGTGCTCTGGAGTAGCAACTGTTCTTGGGCTGCTACCCAGAAGTGTCTGTTCCAATCAGTTAACTGACAGGGGAGCATCTTCAGCAGCAGGGACAGCCCTTACATTGTAGAAATCCCAAAGGTTCATCTTCTGCTAATCTATTCCATTTTCAGCTGAAAAACAAATGAGGGACTGGGCTTAGTCAAATCAACAGGGCTTAACTATCTTTTTGTCCTACTGCACAAAGGACAGAGGGAGGAGGAACCTATTCCAGCAAGTTGTCTCACAGTCAGGCACAGTACAGTGAGAAGGTGGAGGGGGAACATGGCTGATATTTCTTTATATATTTCTCAGGTTTAATTGTAATAAGTCATAAAGTAGGATTAAAGGGAATGAGATGAAGGGAGAAAGTGCTAATTTTTATTTTAGTGAATATTCCATTTTAGTGTTCCTTTTGAGTACATCTTACCCTACTTGAAAATGTCCTTCACATTCAACGAAAATCCTACCCTGTTTGAAGATTTCACCCATCTTCAGAGAACATCTTACACTATTTCTTCTACCTTAATAGAACATTTCACCATATTTAAAGAGATCCTCCACCTTCAGAGTACATCTCAACCTTTGTGGAGATCTTCTCCACTTTAACAGAATGTCTTACCCTATTGGAAGATGTCCTCCACCTTCTGAGAACTCAGTGGTCCATGAAAATTCTCATATACCACTGACCTCTCCTATAGTTAGGTTCTAGGGCACCATAATTACCACTTGAGCTGCAGGCCCATCGCCTATTAAGACACAGTAGTTATGCTTTTCTTTCTTACAAATTGATGACATTTTGGTTAGCCTGTGATTGTTCTCAAGCCACTGCATTCGATTGTAGTTCACCATGCTGTCCACAAATAAACCAATTTACAATAAAACATTGCCCTGTTTAGATTATATGTTCTTTTTCCAGGCAGACTGTGCCGTCTTGATAGTGGCAGCCGGTGTTGGTGAGTTTGAAGCTGGAATTTCAAAGAATGGCCAAACAAGAGAGCATGCCTTGCTAGCTTACACACTTGGAGTGAAACAACTCATTGTGGGAATCAACAAAATGGACTCCACTGAGCCACCATACAGTGAGAAACGTTATGATGAAATTGTAAAAGAGGTCAGCGCTTACATCAAGAAGATTGGGTACAATCCAGCCACTGTACCGTTTGTGCCAATCTCTGGCTGGCATGGGGACAATATGCTGGAGCCCTCACCTAACGTAAGTGAGATCAAGTCATAGCAAAAGTTCTATTTATAGGTTGGGTTGTTGTTAAAAATGGGTATATGGTATAGATCAGGGATGCCCAACCTGCAGCCCTCCAGCTATTGCAAAACTACAACTCCCAACAGGCCTGGACAGCCTACAGCTATTAAGGTATGCTGGAAGTTGTAGTTTTGCAACAGCTGAACAGCTGGAGGGCCACAAGTTGAACACCCCTGGTATAGATGAATGCAGAGTAAATGGTTAAGTTACCACAAATTGAACCTATGGACTTAGCTAGTTGAGTGTTTAGGGCAGAATCTTAAGATCTGATTCAATTGATGTCTTTTTTAGGTCATTTGATATTTCAGCTTCCTTGGGTGTTAGAGGCCATCTAATAGAAGGAAGTCCTACTTGTCCCTCAGCAACCCCCATCCCCATCACTAATCTGTTTAGCAGTATGTGACCCTGACTCATCATCATGTTGGATCTAGCAGGTCCAGAACATTCTTCAGTCATCAGATCCTATAAACCTAGTTATAAAAAGACAGGGGCTCAGTGCCAGTGGAGATGATTCTGGAAGGCAGAACTTGTATAAACCAAACAAGGCCTTTACCTCAGCCACCAACACAGGGCTCTAATAGATTCTTACTATGTTAATAAAGCTGGTTGGATGGAGTCTGGTCACTTTCTGAGATGGAAGGTTGTGAGCAAGATGTAACAGTAATGGCCCTTAAAGGCACATTCAGAGGCCAGTGTACGTATGAGGTTTGGGTAACATGCACTGTCACTTTAGGTGATATAAAATTATAGCCTATATGTTGGGCTTCATTTGCTTGATGTTGTGTCCTTAATTGCTGAGTAGAAACATGCCATACTACACCCCCATATGACAAATATGTCTAGAACCACACTAAAGGTTAAAAAAGTGGTTTAAAAAAAAGTTAGATTTCTGCTTCCAGATGTTAAGGGGTTAATCATACCCAGACTCTATTCACAGATCTGGCAAAACTTTTTTGATCACTGTTTCTACCTTAGTGAAGATTTTGTTTCAAATCTTTCTATTGTGAGACACAAATACTAAACAATGGGCTTGAAAAAGGCATACAAAGTTTACATTAAGGCCCCTTTCACACGGGCCCTTTCACGCAGCATTTTCACGTCGTGTTAAAATCGCAGCATGTTCTATATTCTGCGTTTTTCACGCAGCCCTTCCTCAATAGAAGTCAATGGGGCTGCGTGAAAAACGCAAAAACTGAACGCAATCGCACACAAATATTACAACTATCGCAGGACAAATCGCACGTTTTTCCCGGAACGCACCCTGAACGCATCCGGACCAAATCCGCAACGCTCGTGTGAAAGAGGCCTAATGGGTACTAAAATTGCCACTATACAGGTTCTGCAACCAAAATTTTGTGGGTGCAAATTGTGTATGGCATCCAGCTGAAAAGGACTTTTTGAAGGATTATGACAAAATCCCTTTCTGTCAGGCAATCAGAAAATAAGCATTACTCAAAACAAGCCCAACTATGCTGATAGGCTGAGGTCAATAAACCATCAGTAGCTCACAAGGCAACTCGCAAATGTTCTTTTCGGCTGAATGCCTGGCAGCTGCCCAGACTTTGGTATCTGAATCCTTTAAAAGCTGATGTTCAGGTGTGACCAGGAGGTACAGGTCATTAGCCATGTAGTATGGTTACACAGAGAACGTATTGTGACGTAAAAACCTTAGAGAATACCATTGGTGAAATTTTGGCTATGTCAATGATAAGATGGGACTATGATCCTATTTGCCAAATCCTGAGGCAGTGAGATCATAGACTCTGAGTATGAAGGAATGAATAAACACCTTCTCTGTCTGAAACATCCAATTTACCATGTCTATTTGTTACTTACCTCACTCTACCTCCCTGCCCAATTCTGTCACCTGCTGTCTGGTCTCCACTCCTGTAGATGCCTTGGTTTAAGGGATGGAAAGTGGAGAGGAAAGAAGGAAATGCAAGTGGAGTTTCACTGCTAGAGGCTTTGGACACAATTCTTCCCCCAACTCGTCCAACTGATAAACCTCTGCGCCTCCCACTTCAGGATGTATACAAGATTGGAGGTAAGATAGTCATGCAATCATGATATGATATATATATATATCACAACTTGCAGTACTTTTTGCACAACCTGCTGTTCTCTAACAATACTTAATCCGCAATAAGTATTTGATCCATGAATCGCCCAATACATTTCCTGGTTCACTTAGGATTTGTATTTAAACAGTCACATTTTGACATTATGAGACCAAGACGACACCTAACAATTGGTCAGAAGTACCTCACCATTGCGAGGTTTCAAGCAGGATGTTCTCAGGCTGAAGTGGCCACTGAGCTTAGAGTGTGATCAGCAGGTTGCAACAGAGAGACAAGAAGAGTCACAGAAAGGCATAGAAGTGGATGTCTTTTGGCCACATCCCACACTGATACCTGCTTTGCTTCATTGTGAAGAATGCCCTGTGGAACCAGATGATGAATGCCACACAATTCCAGGCACATGTAAGGGAGGTGAGAGGCACCCAAGTGTCATGGCAGACCATTCAAAACCATTTGTATCAACGTGGTCTTCAAGGGTACCTGGCCACACCACCAGGCACAGGCGTCATCGTCTTGCATGGGCCAGGGAGCATCTATGCTGGACGAGGGACCATTGGGCCTCAGTGCTGTTCACTGATGAAAGTAAGTTTACGCTGAGCAGAAATGATCTTCGCCAACGATGTTGGAGACGTCAAGCAGAGTGCTATGCATCAGCCACTGTTGTCACCAGACGAGCCTTTAGTGGTGATGGGGTTACAGTGTGGGCAGGTGTGTGTAGTCAATACAGACTGCCGTACAATTTGTGAATGGTACAGTGACAAGCCCATACCACTTGAATAAATTCATTAGTCTAGTCAATGTGCCTCTGCATTAACCCTTTCAGTACCGGAGATTTTTTCGGTTATGCATTTTCGTTTTGCGCTCCCTGCCTTCAAACAGCCATAACTATTTTATTTTTCTGTTCACATAGCTGTATGAGGGCTTGTTTTTTGCGGGACAAGTTGTACTTTCCAAGCCCCCATTTAATATTGCATATGGTGTAGTGGGAAGCGGGAAAAAAATTCAAAATCGGGTGAAATTGCAAAAAAACACTATTCCGCTACAGTTCTACGGGTTTCTTATTTACAGCGTTCGATATTCATTAAAATTGACCAGTTACTTTCATTCTACTGGTCAGTACGAATCAGGCGATACCTAATATGTATAGTTTTTCCTGCGTTTTGATAGTGATAAAATAATTAGAAAGTTGCCCTTTTTTTTTTGGTTGTCATATCTTGACCCCTATAACTTTTTGGTATTTATGTGTACCGAGCTGTATGGGGGCTCATTTTTTGCGGGGCGATCTGAAGTTTTTATTGATACCATTATGGGGTGTGTATGACTTTTTGATCACTTTTTATTTAATTTTTTTTGGAAAAAAAGCGACAAAAAACAGTGAATCGCCATTTGGACGCTTTTTTCCGCCGCACAATTCGCCGTATTGGATTTTTTAAAATATTTTAAAAGTATGGGCGTTTTCGGTCACAGTGATACCCATGATGTCTATATTTATTGTTATTTAGGTATTTATTTTTTAATTATACTGAAAGGGGGGTGATTTGAACTTTTATATATTTTTTATTTTTTATATATTTTTTAACATTTTTTTTTATTTTTTTGTGATTATTTTAAATCTCAAATATGAGCTAATACATTGTGTTTTTTTTTTCTTTTCGGGTTAGAAACAGCAGAGACTTTCTGGCCATGATGCCAGCCGCACGTGCGAGCAGGCGCCATGTGCCCGCATCGCCCCAGCGCCGTACATGTACGGCGCTGGGAGTCTAAGGGTTAACAACACAGGCCTGATTTCATCTTCATGGATGACAATGCGCCAGCTCATGGAGGTCGCATCACTAAGGAATGTCTGCTGGAGACTGGGGTACCTCAAATGGAATGGCCTGCACTTTCTCCAGACCTGATTCCCATTGAAAATCTATGGGATCAACTGAGTGACTGTGTAGAGGATCGTAACTCTGTACCCCAGAATCTCAATGACCTGAGGGCTGCCCTTCAAGAAGAGTGGGATGCCATGCCTCAGCAGACAATAAGTTGACTTGTGAACAGCATGCGACATCGTTGTCAAGCTGTAATTAATGCTCAAGGCCACATGACGTTATTGAGACACTGACATTTTTGTGGGGTATACCCAGGACTGGTGTTGGCTTTTGTTTCAATAAATTGTTTGATGTGAGGAAATCACCATTGCTGCTTCTACTTAAAGGCCCCACTTTCATGATATAATATCACTGTAGCATGAACTTTTTATGTTTTCCATAAATTTCACCTAAAAAGCCAAATATCCCTAACTTTTTGTGAATAGCATATATGTATATATTGTGTTGTGTTTCTGGTTAGTACCTACCAAAAGTTGTCCAAGGAAGGACAGCCAGTTAATTGACAGCAGATTCATGGGAACCAAAGGTGAATTAATGCACTGGGGAATGAAGGATAACCAGTCTGGTCCTATCTCTCAGAAGAGGTACTTGCAGAAGAGGTACTCAGAAGAAGTACAAATTGCTGAAAAAAATAATGGTGGCTGTGATAGAAAGGTATCAGAACACACCAAGCATGGAAGCTTGTATTTGGTTGCATAGCCCCAGACTGGTCAGAGTGCTCTTGCACCTACAGTGCCGAATGCGCCTACATGAACCTTAGAACTAAACAGGGAGGAATGGAAAGTGGCCTGCTTTGACATTTTTATTGCATCATGTGGATAGCCGATTTTGTATGTGTGCTGCATACCCGGGGAAAAGATGACACCAGGATCCACTATGAGAAGAAGGCAAGCCGAAAGAGGCAGTGAGATGCACAGGGCAATATTCTGTTTAGAAACCTTGGGTCCAGGCATTCATGTATATGTTTCTTTGACACATTGCACCTAACTAAATGTTGCTACAGTGTACCTCTAATGGCAATGGCCTCATTCAGCTGGATAATGAACCATGTCACTGTCCAAAAATTGTTCAGGAATGGTTTGAGGTACATGACAAACAGTTCATGGTGTTGATTGGCCTGCAGATTCTTCAAGTGAAGAATTCGAGTGATAATCTGTACGATGTGCTGGAAAAACAAGTTTGATCCACCTCGCATCAGGACTTAAAGGATCTGTTGCAAATGCCTTGGTGCCAGGTAATAGAGGACATCTTCAGGGGTCTTGAGGATTCCAGGCTTCAATGGGTCAAAGCTGTTTTGATGACATAAGGGGGTCCAACGCAACATTAAGCAGGTGGTTTTGATTGGCACTGATGTGACGTTTTCTTGTCTTTATTCAGGTGAGAACTCATCCCTAGGTGGGCTAAGTGCTGTTGATGGATCTTTTTGTGTTTGTGTTGCAGTCCTCAAGAAACTAGATTGTTGGATTCTTCAGCAGCAGTTTAATGCCTATAGGAAGCATTAGGCTTTTATTTATAGACAGCCTGCTTCTAGTGTGAAAGACGCACAATAAATTGCCCTTTTCCTCTTTTTCTTCAGGAATTGGCACAGTCCCTGTAGGCCGTGTAGAGACTGGTATCCTGAAACCCGGCATGGTGGTCACCTTTGCTCCCGTAAATATCACCACTGAAGTGAAATCTGTGGAGATGCACCACGAAGCTCTGAGCGAAGCTCTGCCTGGAGATAATGTCGGCTTTAACGTCAAGAATGTGTCTGTCAAAGACATTCGACGTGGAAACGTGTGTGGTGACAGCAAGGCTGACCCACCCCAGGAAGCTGCACAGTTCACTTCCCAGGTCAGTTTGCGAAAAGGTTCTTTTTGTAACCCATTTTAAATTATTTTTATCTGCGAAAGCTGGGTCACAACAAGTATGGATAAATTCCCAAGCATATTATTAACTGACTTTCAAAGACTCCAAATGGTAAACTTTGTATAATACTATTATGTCTGCAGCCATTACATAGAACAGTGCCAGCTAAGGGCAACTTTGTGACATAACATTTTTTCTATCACTTTAAGCGAATTACCAAACACATTACATAAAAGACCCTTAAAGATTTTAAAGATGTGAAAACCTTTATTAGTTTATACCATCCTATTACATATTTACAGAGATATCAATATGACAACACTGTCCTGCAGTGAGGAAGCTTAGAATTGTCAGGGACAGTGGCCCAGATTGACTACTGTGCGACTAGATTTTATCTTAAATGTTGGTACAGATTGGATCAAAATGTTGCAAGTCCCATGGTGTGGCAGACCGCTTGCAGCCAACCAATGCCCACCAATAGCAACCAATGGCTGGGCAGGTTTGCCAGGCACACCATGGGTTCACACCCTTAGTGAACCAGTCTGCAGATGCAACATATTTATTAAAAACCCGAGCCACTTTCATAATTCTGCTGAATGTAAAGAATCTGGGGGAGATTTATGAAAACTGGTGTAAAAGAAAACTGGCTTAGTTGCCCATAGAAGCCAATCAGATCCCTCCTTTCATTTTTTAGGACAGGCCATCAATATCTAAGTACACACGTACTATACTGGATAATCCCTTTAATGAAGGTTTTATGTGGGTAGTAATAGTTATTTAGATATTTTAACCTTTTAACCTAAGTACATTCATAATTGTGGTTCTCATTTCTTTACAGGTTATCATACTAAATCATCCAGGTCAAATCAGTGCTGGCTATTCTCCAGTTATTGATTGTCACACGGCACATATTGCCTGCAAGTTTGCAGAACTTAAGGAAAAGATTGACCGTCGCTCTGGTAAGAAGCTTGAGGACAATCCCAAATCCCTGAAATCTGGAGATGCCGCCATTGTAGAGATGATTCCTGGAAAACCCATGTGTGTCGAGAGCTTCTCCCAGTACCCTCCTCTTGGTGAGAAAACCATTCCTTATGCGTTTTTTACACATTCACCACGGAATTTATGAATCAGAAAATAACTACTATAAAACTATATAACAATATAACTACAATATAACTACTATAATACTGGCACCTATGTACAACAATATAACTACTATAATACTGCCTCCTATATACAAGAACATAACTACTATAATACTGACCCCTATGTACAGGAATATATCTAATATAATACTGCCCATGTATACCAGAATATAACTACTATAATAATGGCCTCTATGTACAAGAACATAACTACTATAATACTGCCTCCTACGTACAAAAAATAACTACTGTAATATTGCCACCTAAGTGCAAGAATATAACTACTATAATACTGCTCGTATATACAAGAATATAACTACTATAATACTGCCTCCTATATACAAAAATATAACTACTATAATACTGCACCTATGTACAAGAATATAACTACTATAATACTGCCTCCTATATACAAGAATATAACTACTATAATACTGTCTCCTATATACAAGAATATAACTACTATAATACTGCTCCTATGTATAAGAATATAACTACTATAATACTGCTTGTATATACAAGAATATAACTACTATAATACAGCCTCCTATATACAAGACTATAACTACTATAATACTGCCTCCTATATACAAGACTATAACTACTATAATACTGTCTCCTATATACAAGAATATAGCTACTGTAATACTGCCTCTATTATAGTATTATATGCCTCTGCGTATAATACATGATTATAACTAGGGTTTACAGATGAGCAGTGGAACTATAAAACATAACTTTTATTATTTTTGGTAAAACCAGGATTATCTATTGGTAACTAAACAGGGCGCCAAGCACCCAGTAATGAATATATTTTATGACATAGTGAAAGAGGAGGACATTTTTATTGCCATTTGTGTTAAGTAATTATTGGTGATGTACACCCTTATTTTAGAATGGGTATATCTAATTAAAAGAATGCCTCTAGGTTGGATTCCAAGTATCCTGGTAGGTAAGGGAATAGATTGTTACAAATAATGCCTTCACTGTGGCTATCCCCTTACATTGCAGAGGGGCTGCCTAGGATGTCTCCAGTAACAAAAATATGGCATTCCAAGGTAGAAAAAAGTGATTTCTTCAGCAATCCTTTATTGTAAATGCATTAAAAACATCTAGTACACAAGGATAAAAAACAAACAAACCTACAAGTTTCTGACACACTATAAGGGTCCATCCACACGTCCGCATGTGCCAGGAACACCGGCCATGTGCCAGCACTTTAGAAATGCCTTTTCTTGTCCGTGGTTGGGGACAAGAATAGGACATGTTGTATTTTTTGGTGGGGCCACGGAACGGAAGTGCAGATGTCTGCATCTTTTGCGGCCCCATTAAAAATGAATGGGTCCGCACCCGTTTCGCAAAATTGTGGAACGGATGCGGAACCATTTATACGGAAGTTGGAATGGACCCTAAGACTTGTCCTTACTAATGGCATTTGTAAGGACGTCTTACTGTGCTCGAAAAGCGTAGGTTTAGGTTTTGTACCTTTTGTACAAGATGTTTGTGATGCACTTACAACAAGGGATTGTTTTTTGTTTGCTGGAGAAATCGCTTTTTTCTACATTGGAATTCCACATCAGTACCTGTCCCCAGTTCAGGAATTCTCAGTGCTCCCTGGCCTGGATCCCACAAGTTAGTGACAAGAGTGGTGAGTGAATTCTGTTATTTAACAAAAATATGGTGCAGGGTTAAGTTCTCAAAAATTCCTATTACACCCTATAAAATGATCAAGTGTTCAGCCTGATATTCTGGATTCTCTTCCTTGAGTTGCCCTCTTGATGCTTTTTTTCTAAGTAGGATTCATTAGGGGATATTTTAAGTAAAAGTGAAAAGGCCGGTGGCCTGGCCTGATCACCCGTTCCCACATCATGGGGCTGGCAACCGGTGGGACGAACGCTTGATTATTTTATAAGGTGTAACAGGGATTTTTGTGAACTTAACCCTATGCCAAATTTGTTATTGGAGGCATCCTTGGCAATGTGAGGGTATAGTTAAAGGGATTATTTGTGCCAAACT
Source organism: Rhinella marina (assembly GCA_900303285.1). Taxonomy (NCBI): domain Eukaryota; kingdom Metazoa; phylum Chordata; class Amphibia; order Anura; family Bufonidae; genus Rhinella; species Rhinella marina. The sequence continues at coordinate 114,284 of ONZH01020234.1, forward strand.
ACCCCCTTACCTACCATGATACTTACAATCCAACCTAATGGCATTTTTTTTATTAGATACACCCTCTCTGAAATAAAGGTGTACATCATTGATATTCATTTACTGAAATGCAGATGAACTATTCTCCTCTCCCATTACGTTCTGAAATATGTTAAAGGGAGTATGTCACCTTGTTTTTACTTATTAAACTAAGCATAGTATCAGACAGGGCTAGTGGAGATATTTAAAGGGCCATTGAGTTTTGGGAAAACTTCTGATATGTCATAGAGACATATCAGAAGTTTTAGTGGAGGTGATCTGAGTGCTGAGATCCCCACTGATATCTAGAAAGAGGTGAGAGAAGCACTAGCATATCATGCTCTCTCTCCTTGCTGCAGGAGAGGTACCCAGACAGACTGAAGAGAAAGTCTATGGGGCCGTCTTGACCCCATCCTCTGCAGTGAGGTGAGAGCATGATATGCGAGCGCTTCTCACTCCTTGTTTTAGTGATCGGTGGGGGTCTCAGCATTCAGACTCCCACTGATAGAAACTTTTGACATACCTGTATGTCATATCAAACGTTTACCCAAAAGTCAGTGACCCTACCTTTCTTTCTTATGGTAAACCGTAACTTCAAAAAGCAGAAAAAACAGTTCAAACACAAATGCAACTGAGTTGTTCCGTGCATTAAAGGGGTTATCTGACCCCTGAAATGCCCCCCCTCCCAAATGCCCGGGCCCCTAACATACAATGTACCTACCTTGCTCCCTGGCACCCACCTCGCTTCTGAAGCCCGCATGACCGCCACTGCATATCCCTGTCGTGCGGATGAAAACATCCGGCAGCCAATGGCAGGCGGCGACGGGGACGGGGTCACCACCTGCATGACAGGGAGATGCAGTGGCGGCCATGCGGGCTTCAGAAGTGATGCGGGTGCCGGGGAGCAAGATAGGCACATTGTGTGTCAGGGGCCCAGGCATATAGGGGGGCATTTCAGGGGTCGGATAACCCCTTTAAGGATGAACTCTGCGCACTGATGTTCCTTCCTTTTGCTCACTAAGTCTCTGCTATGCCTTGTTGATTGACAGGGCCAGGCTTCTAAGAACTGCTCTCACCTGGCCTTGTAATCTTACATGGGCACCAGAATGTCCATGTGCTGAAATTCTGGCGCACAGCACACATAGGAGATAACTGGACCAGACTAAAGGAGTTTTCTGAAGCCTGGTCCTGTCAATCAACAAGGGATAGAAGGGGTTTAGTGAGCAGAGGAAAGAACAACGTTGCACACAATTATAATTACTATAATACTGATAATATATGATACTGATTTATAAAAATTTAAGTACTATAATCATGCCACCTTATATATAAGAACATCACTTATATAATATTACCGCTAAATACAAGACTATAAGTACTGTAATAATACCCCCATGTACAAGAATATAACTACTATAATACTGCTCCTATGTACAAGAATATAACTACTATAATACTGCTCCTATGTACAAGAATATAACTACTATAATACTGCTCCTATGTACAAGAATATAACTACTATAATACTGCTCCTATGTACAAGAATATAACTACTATAATACTGCTCCTATGTACAAGAATATAACTACTATAATACTGCTCCTATGTACAAGAATATAACTACTATAATACTGCTACTATGTACAAGAATATAACTACTATAATACTGTTCCTATCTACAAGAATATAACTACTATAAGACTGCTCCTATATACAAGAATATAACTACTATAATACTGCTCCTATGTACAAGAATATAACTACTATAATACTGCTCCTATGTACAAGAATATAACTACAAGTGCATCTCAATAAATTAGAATATCATCAAAAAGTTGTTTTTTTTTTCAGTAATTCAGTTCAAATGGGAAACAGAGGCTCACAAAAAAAAATATGTGCGTAAGCGTCCAATAATTGAGAAAAGTCTTACAGTGCAAAAGATGGGAGCTAAAATGAAAATAAGAAAATCTTTATAACTAATTAAAACCAAGTGAAATGTCACACCCAAAATCCAACACATACATCCCAAACATCCAACACATACATGCCAAATGGGATAGACTCGATGTAGCAGTGTGATGTAGGCAAACCTTTGCCCAAATATCTTGTCAGTGGCTAACTCTGGTCCTTCTGAAGGTGTAGGGGTAATCCCTTTAATGTATATAACACCCACAATCCCATCAAGGAACGGTGCCTAATGGTAGGAATAGAACTGGCTAAATATCTGAAGGACAAACCACCAGCTATCACTAATCCTACATTGCTGACAAGATAAATCAATGCTGTTGTCCAAAGAAACCTATCAAGCAGGCTATTAACTAAGATAAATGGCTCAACGCGTTTCTGGATAGATATGCTATGCTCCTCAGGAGCCTGTAGTTATAATGCTATCGCCTGATAATAAGAAAATATGTAACAAACAGACAAACATGAAGTAGCGAGCGCACGCCACCTTTCACTGTGGCGGCGCCTTCGGCACTAATGCGACCGTAGCGAAACTCCCGGATTACATAGGGCGAGACTCCACCCACAAAAAATCAATGCCGGCCAATCAGCTCCCTCCCAAACAAGCATCGGAGCTATGACAGCAACACAGCAAGTCGGAGGAGAGCTGCGCTATATAATTGGCTGACAAAACAAGCCGGGAACATGCCGGCTGGTACAAAGGAGGAGACCAATCGGCGGTAAGAAATTACAGAGGCTGATAAGTTACCGGCAGTTAATTGGGATAAAGAAACTATTTAAGCGAAAGTAGTAAATACCCATAAATTAAAATAAATTGACCCATGGGTAACGGCTGTACACCTATAGGCACAATTAGGAGTTGCTCACTCATACGCGTGTCAAGCGTATGTGGGTGTCCCATTTGAGCTTGTCATCATTATACAGTATTTCGCTGGTATTCTATGTTGCACTCAGCAGTTGTTATGTTTGTACACTTTCTGAGTGTAGCTGAGCTCAGTACCCCAATAGAGTATTATTCGTTATATGGCCGATCCATTTTTTTAATTTATGGGTATTTACTACTTTCACTTAAATAGTTTCTTTATCCCAATTAACTACCGGTAACTTATCAGCCTCTGTAATTTCTGAGTTTAAAAAAAAATTACAGTTGGTCTAATATAATATTCTAATTTTCTGAGATAGTGACTTTTGGGTTTCCCTTGGCTATAAGCCATAATCATCAACATTAACAGAAATAAACACTTGAAAAAGTTCACTCTGTTTGTAATGATTGTAATTCAAGTAATGACTTGAATTGAAATACTGAAAAAAAAAACTTTTTGATGATATTCTAATTTATTGAGATGCACTTGTATTATGATACTGTTCCCTATGTACAAGAATATAACAACTATAATACCACCTCCTATGTACGAGAATATAAGTACTATAATAGTGCCCTCTATGTACAAGAATATAACTACTATAATACTGCCCCTATGTACAAGAATATAACTACTATAATACTGCTCCCTATGTACAAGAATATAACTACTATAATACTGCCCCTATGTACAAGAATATAACTAATGTAATGCTGCCTCCTTTTACAAGAATATAACTACTATAATACTGCTCCCTATGTACAAGAATATAACTACTATAATACTGCTCCCTATGTACAAGAATATAAATACTATAATAGTGCCCTCCTATGTATCGTACCAGAATATGACCACTATTCCGCCTTCTACATGTAAGAAAATAACTACAACATTGCCACCTATGTACAAGACTATAACTACTATGATACTGCCTAACTGCAGAATATTTGCAGCTCTACTGTACCTCCATTCCCGTGGATATAATCTCCTCTCTGTACTCTCTGTGTATAAGAATATATGTATTATAGTATTGTCCCATGTAGAAAAATATAAGTACCATAATACTGTTCTTTATAAATGGCAGGTTTCTCATTTCTTTCTCCACCATCTCTGTTTTCAGGGCGTTTTGCTGTACGGGACATGAGGCAAACTGTGGCTGTGGGGGTAATTAAAAACGTGGAGAAAAAGAGTGGAGGTGCTGGAAAAGTCACCAAGTCCGCACAGAAGGCCCAGAAAGCTAACAAATGAATCGTAGGCTCCCCGCGACTGGCATACAAGCCCTGTCCCTCCGAGAGGCTCCACCCCCTTCCCTCTGAGGTGCACGTCAGCCCATCTGCTTGTAAAAGCCTATATGTGAACGACTGGATGCTCACCATTAAAGTCCAGTGGAAATTCTTTAAGAGGAAAAGCATGCCCCCAACCTTGTGACCCTTAGTGCTCATTTTACCAATTAAACAGGTTCAACATCATTAAACCAGGCTGTGTGGTTTTCTGTGCCCTATTAGGCGTAATAGGCAGGATCATTTATAAGAAATACGTTACTCCCCCACCCCCTCCTGTAATGGTCATCGGTTACTAAAGACAGTACCTTGGGGATCACCTGAAGGCCTTTGCTGTAGTGACATCACATTCTGACTGGTTTTAGGAGAAGCAAATATCACTAGTTGGGCCGTGAATAGCGGAGTCAGGAAACGGAGGCGCGTTATCACGTCATGTCCATGCATTATAATAAAACCGAGAAAGGTTCTAAAAAGAAAATGAATAATTAAAACAACGAGCTGGTACAAGAAACTAGTACCATTGCATTGCTCATGGTCATACACATGATTGTTCCTATTTCTAGCTGGAATCCTGAACTTATTTTTATACTCTTTTTATATATTTTCTTATATATGTATATATATATTTTATTCTTTTTTACTATTCTTTTTCATTATTCTTTTTAATTTATAAAAGAGGAAACAACCGCATTGGCCCAGCGCAAAGTGATCTAATATTTTTTGTGAATGATTTATTATATAAGATTGGATATATTATAATATTACATCATTTTTAGGAATCAATTCCACTTGACTTTTATCTATTTTATGTTTGTGATGTACTGTCTGTTAAATAAATTTCATAATTTAGCCAATATTGCCTAGACAGTGTGTGTGCCAGCTCCAGTTGTTTTAATTATTCATTATTCTATTCCTTAGTTATACGGATAGTCAAAACGCTTGAGCACCCACGTTTGTCCATATTTCCGGTACAGTGAGTCACTAGATTTTGGGGATGGGGCTTTAAAAGCAGACTCAGATCAGGAGATCTTTATGTCTCTAATAAAATCAGTTGACACCAATTACTGCAGCCGCCACATAATTCTTTATGTTCTACTGGGTGCACCAATGTTCAAAATGTCAGAGGGTTTGTGTAAACCTGAAAAGCCTTTCAAGATTACCACTGCAAATATTGGAGACACATACATAACTTTACTAGGACATTGATAATGGTAAAAATGTACAGACTTACCAAACCCTTCATGATAGTAGTACCTCAAGTGACTGGAGTAGTATGGCTATAAGTATTTCTTTACACAAAACTTCAAATAAATGGACCGAATCTATGGAGAACTGGTCCGTCCCTGCCAGCGGATATTGTAAATTGTCAGGGATAAAGAAGCAGCTCTCAGGCCCCTTTTAAGTCTTGAATTATACCCACTTAGGCAATGCATGTAGGAAATATTACAGCAGATGAGTTACATCTAATAATATTCTGGTGGCTGGTTTGCATTGCTGAGTCTGTACCAGCTGGCAATTTACTTCCTAAGGTAGGTTAGCCTGGATTAGCAAATAACTGTGGTTCTTAGCCTGGTAGCTGTGACTAACAGATCTGAGGCAGCATGCCACTTGACATTCTTCTCTGCAGAACAGCTGGGAGAAATTGGGGTTTGCCCTGGTGATTTCTAAGGCATAGTGACAGCCACCCTCATGTCAGCCAGCCACCGAGCAATGAGGGCTTATACGGTCGCACTGGTGTATGACGTGTGAACATTGAAGAGGACTGCCTGGAAAGGGCCTGAAACATGGCAATCTTCACTTTCAACAGTTCATCCTTACAAGGAACCACTCATCCTCAGGAGTATACACATAGAATTGTACATAATTAGTACTGTGTGGTAAGCAATACATGTATACAGAAGAGATATTGGATATTAGATATTGGTGGCAACAGAAGAGCCTCCTCCTGTAAAAATAGTCCAACAGGCAGCTGGAGAAGAATATTACCAAATTGTATGTAAAGGAGTAAAAAAGCAGGGAAAGATAATAAGCCAACGCCTTCAGCAGCTTTCTGTCATTTCTGTTCTAATATGGCGCATGTTTGACAATATAACTTCTATAGTACTGCCCCTAATGTACAAGAATATTACTACTATAATACTGCCTCCTATGTACAAGAATATTACTACTATAATACTGCCTCCATGTACAAAAATATGACTACTATAATACTGTCCATATGTACAAAAATACAATTTCAATAGTACTTCCCCTAAGTACTAGAATAGAAGTCATCTAAAACGTCTCTCTACACAAATATAATACTGCAATACTGCCCTCTATGTACAATAATTAAATTACTACAAGACTGCCTCTATATACAAGAATATAACTAGTATACTGCTCCCGACGTGCAAGAAATATAGCTGATATAATACTGCCCCTATGTTCAGGTATACAACTTCTATAATACTGCCCCCTATGTACAAGAATATAAAAAATATAATACTATCTCCCATGTACAAGAATGTAACTACTATAATACTGCCTCCTATGTACAAGAATATTGCTACTATAACACTGCTCCTATGTAAAAGAATGTGACTACTATAATACTGCCCCCATGTACAAGAATAAAGCTACTATAATACTACCCCCTATGTACAAGAATATAACTACTATAATACTACCCCCTACGTACAAGAATATAACTACTATAGTACTGCCTCCTATGTACAAGAATATAACTACTATAATACTACCCCCTACGTACAAGAATATAACTACTATAGTACTGCCTCCTATGTACAAGAATATAACTACATAATACTGCCCTTTCTGACACTACACCATAACCCTAAAGTGGAGCTTCAGACAGATGCAGTCTACTTATCATGATATGCTTGAGACTTAAAAAAAAAACAGACTAATAGAAGAGGCTTCTCTAGATGTATGGCTATATATACATTTCCATCTTTTATCTTCTTGAAAGCCCTGCTTATGGTAATGGCCGTGGTATGAAGCGATCCATTCTATTATGTCGTATTTCTCATTAACAGAAGTAGATTCCTATCTCAGTAACAGTACAATCCGATACTTGGAAGACAGCAGCCTGAGCCAAGCGAAGCGCCAGCCTCGCTGGGGGAGTGATGTTGCTGCGTTTTGATTACTGCAGTGACTGAGGAAACTTGATAGGTTTGTGTCAGAAAGTAGGGCAGTGCATTAGGAGCTGAGAGCAGGGTGCTTTCTTGCAGGTAACATAACCGGAGGAAATTCATTAATAATGCACCTACACACATGGGATGAACTCATTGAGGGAAGGGAAGGGGCTGCAGCTACCGCAGCACTCTGGATGTAATGGAGACCGTCGATGAAAATCAACAGCACTGCTAAATTAGGGGCAGTCAGTATTGCTGCACTTAAAAATATTCTACATTTTACAAACCAGCACCTGGATCTGAATACTTTTGTAATGGTATGTAATTAAAAATTTAGGATAGAAACTGAGTTATTTCATAAAATGTAGCTGTATAGCACCACCTGCTGTCTGTTCTTTTCCTTATTTCTCCTTCCACCTCACTGGAAGGAGAAATAAGGTGGTCGCACATGCTCAGTTTAAATCTTCAACTGTCAATAGTCATATCTTCTGTTAGATGCTGTGGTAGTTGCAGGGAAAGAGCTGCAGCAGAAACGGCACATCCCCTAAGAAAGGGCACATCCCTTGAGAAAGGACATGCCTCTGGAGCTGCCAGCTTGAAATAAATCTACCTGAGAAATTGGAACAATGAATGGGGAGATCTCTGGATCCATGTGGGGTACGGGGCTAGTTCTAGCTTTGTTAGTAAGGGATTGACATATGATGTCTGATTTTCATTTTTTCCATCAATCATGACACAACTCCACCCCCATCTTTGAGACACAGTTTCTATTGCATAGACACAACTGCTTTTGGCTTTTTTTTTTTTTTAACAAAAAGAGGTCCTAGAGTTCATAAATTTGTCCAGTCTGCATAATGAGTTGGTGGTGGCCATCTAAGACGAATGTTACCCTCCAATACTGGTGGTACATACGTGACACTCTCTGTGAGCACCAGTCAATTTTTCATCCCCACAGCAGTCAAGGAAAATAGCAATCTCTGAAGACCCACCTCATCTAGGAGAAGGTTAAAGTTGGCGCCTAAAGAAATTTCATCATCCTAATCCACACTGGAAGATTGCAAAGAGCAATCATGGGTGACTTCTTACAGACCCAGTATAAGTCAATTCGCCCGCCGGTGCTCTTGTGGCTCCATATGATCAGTCATGAGAATAGTGTGAACAGAACCTAAGAAAATCCTTATTATATGCAAATGAAATTCAGAGAGATCTCCTCTCACATAAGTCTTGTTTGAGCTCAAGCAAGATCATATGTAACTAAAGCATTGATCATCTCTCCACTTCACCATGTTGAGGAATCTTGTGGGACTAGAATCAATTCCCAAAGCAATTCCAGTTAAAAAATATATATTATCAAGAGTTTATTAAATCTAGGTTGAAATAATCCACAGAGGAACACCACGGCAGGTCTATGAGTTTCACACAGGGAGGAGTCCTTACTCATTAGCTAGAGAGTCAGGACACCTGATTGTCTGAAATGTGTAGACCTGTTGGAAGGTTCCTATGTGGATTATTTTAATCTGGATTTAAAGGGGTTGGCCGAGGGGTTGTCCTATTCTCAGGTCGTTCCTGATCGGCGAAGGTCCAACTCCCAGCACCTACACTGATCTGCTGTTTAAAGAGGTTGCAGGATTCCGGTGAGCACTGTGGCCTTTCCCTAAGCCAGTGACATCACATTTAAGTGAATTTGTCTTAGCTGTTATACCAAGAATGGGCACTATCCAATGGACTGTGCTGTGCTTGGTAAGCTGTGAGCAGGCCGCAGAGCTTGCTGGAGTACAGAGCTGATTGGCAAGGGAGCCGTGAGTCAGACCCCCACAGATCACATACTGATAACCTGTCCATACTGGGACAACCCCTTTAATAAAGTCTTGAAGCAAAACTATATGCTCCATTTGATCAAGAGTGACGTGTAGACGGGTAAATCTCCTTAACAACATATGTAGGGCTTTCCAGGACCATAGAATTTATGGCCTATCTTAAGGAAAGCCCATCAATATGATATGAGTGGAGGTTCGACTCTCGGCACTATACGTTTGATGGTAGCCGTGTCTGGTATTACAACTCAGCCCCATTCACCTGAATAACAGTGGGATGCAGTAAGGTACAATAACAAGCGCGGCCAAATTGATGGTGCTATGCATGGTATTCGATGAAGACAACACTGTGCTCAATGCAACCCTTCTATCAGCAGATCAGCTGGGGTGCCTCGCCAATCAAATACTGATGCCCTATATTACCCCTTTAAAGGGTTTTTCAAGGAAGAAAAAGGAAACGGGCCAGAGAATTTAAAAAATATGAATGAAGCATTACTCACCTCCTCTGATCCCCTGCTGCTCCAACACTGCATCAGTTACTGCTGCTCTGCACGTTCTGTCCCTGGTCATCAAGTCAGAAATTACAGTAAAGGCCTACTTAATGATCAGCATTTCCAGTGTGACAGGAAGTGGAGAGCAGCAGGGATCAAAGCACCATTGGAATGGCAGTGTATGTGGTTTCGCCACTGTCAGTGAAAGTACATCGGGGGCTCCCTGGCATGGAGAGGCGACTTTTTAAAAAGTCGCATATTATAAATGAAGCATAAAAGTGTTCTAGTCTTTAATCCCAATCAACTTCTCACTCTACATTTGAAAGTGGTGATGCTCATCAAAAGTCTCAACATTTGACTAAAAGTTGCACAAAATAACGCATGCTTGCAAAATTTTTGCACCACAAAACTGGGGTAGCAGATTTATGTCACGCGCAGGTGTGTGTGGGGGAGGGGACCAAACCGGGTGTAGGAGGGAAAGGAGATTAGGCCTAGAAACTGAGGAAGGAAGATGGACACCTCCTACAGGAAACCCTGGCTCAGTTCCTGTCTATCTACCAGTATGAACAGGCCTCAAATGTAGGCAAGTTCATACACAGGAACCTAAACACTGAACTGACCCTATAGGACCCTGGAACTAATGACAGGAATGAGTCTACCCATTCCTCCAAAAGGAAGGACGAACAGGAGTCTCCCTTAGGCCTAATAACGAAACAACAGGGAAAAGTAACAAAACACACAGAAGGGAAAAGGAAACTTATCTTTCAATGAAGAAATGGAGGCTCCAGGATCTCAGCTGAGAACCAAATTACTGCTCACCACGACAACAACTGAAGCTATAAACCGCAAGGAATAGTGGGAGAAGAAGCAATAAATAGGGGAGGGACAATTACCACACCAGGAACACCTGAGGGAAAAGGGTGTGGTAAATACCAACAACAAAAAGGAAAACATGTCAGATTATACCATGTGTTGCCTGACAGACCTCCTGTTACCTGTCACAGGAATGTCCGTGACAATTTCATACATGTCCCCCATAGTTAAGGCTAAAACAGGTGCATTCAGTTCAGCCTATTATCCTGCATGAAAATCCAGGGGAAAGCGAAAGCCTCCAGGATACAAAAGACTCATTTTATCAGAAACAAAAAGAACCCATCTCCAGTAATCTAATAACTGTACATGTACAGAACAAAATGAAAATTACAAAAAAAACATTAATCTGAAACATATGCATAAAGAGTAAATAAAAAATTGTTTCAATAATGCAATAAATTATGCAAGCAAAAAATAATTAGAGAAAAAACAGCTTGGAAAGTAATGAAAAAGGCTATTTATCGATGCTATCTATCAATGTCGACAGGAAAGCATTTCAGATGGTTGCTCGCACACATGAATTATGGTTCTTGCAGAGCCCACAAGTCATCCAGAGATAAACATGTTGAGTGGGTGACAAGGCAGTTTCTCTATATCAGATTGTAAATGAAATCTCCAGGGGATAAATACAAATGAGAAAGATTATCGAAATAAAAGCCTGCAGGAGTTAAGGAGGAGGAAGTGGATGACAAAAGATATGAAATATTTTATCAGAGAAAAATAAAAAATCAAAACATTTATATTTAAAAATATACATAGAATAATGATGAAAAAACATTTTACACTGTACGATTAAAACAGTTTGTAATATTATAGCATGTCCACCAGGGGCGCTGTTGCATTGGCTCTTGTGCATTGTTTTTTGCAGATTTTTTCTAATTACATGTAGACATTTAAATAATCTCCAGAAAAATAATAATATAAGAATAAATTATATTTGAAACGTTTCTGGCTCTTGCTATCAGCCAAGTCATATGAGTTAAATAAGCTAGGAAAAAGTTACACATGGCAGAGGTGCCCTAAATTTGTCCAGTCTTGTATATGACAGACCCTAGTAATTATTCCCCAGACAGTGAACACTGAAGATAACGTGTCATAGTAGTGAATGATGAGGGTTTTGGATCTTGTGAACGAGAAAATAAATCAATGATCCAACTACAAGAAACTGGTCTAATAAATGAGGGTGATGGAGTACAAGTGGTATGTTATAACATGGTGCTGAATGGACAGCGTCTGTTAATGCTGGCTGAGTTTGAGCAGGAGCTCCTGAACTGTAACTCTTGGGTTTCATAGACTAAGGGGGTCAGTTTTAAAGAAATACATGCCACTTTTTGGCGTATTTAAGGTGTAATCAAGCTGCAGCGAACATTGACTAAGACCGTCAGCCAAATCACCGGTCTTAGTAAATGTCCCCCTAAGTCTCCACTGGATAGGTCATCAGTATCTGTTTGGTGGGGGTACGACACCCAGGACCCCTGCTGATCAGCTGTTTGAGAAGGCACTGATGCTAGAGGTAGCAGCGCAGTCTACTCCTTACTCACCAAGCACAGCGCCGTACATTTGACAGTGGCTGTGCTTGGTATTGCAGCTCAGCCCTACTCATTTAAATGGGGCTGAGCTGCATCTAGGCCATGTGACCGATGAACGTGACCACATGGCCTAGACTAAGCTACGAGAAGGCTGCAACGCTACTGCACGTGCTGATGCCTTCTTAAACAGCTGATTGGCGGGATCCCAGGTGTTTGGGCCCCCCACAGATCAGATACTATTTTGGAAAACCCCTTTAAAGGTGCATATGTACCTTGTCCAGCCCTTCTCACATAGTTGCAGCTAGTTACATTGTTTCACTAAATTCACACCTAACGATCAGCTGTTTGAGACGGCACCGTCACTTGCAGTAGCGCCACGGCCTTCTCTCAGCTTTCCCTAGGCCGTGTGAAGTCGCATTCATCGGTCACATGGCTTAGGCGCAGCTTAGCCCCATTGAAATAAATGGGGCTAAACTGCGATACCAAGCACAGCCACTATACAATGTACGGCGCTGTGCTTGGTGAGCTGCGAGAAGGCCGCAGTGCTCACAGGAGCTCTGGAGCCTTCTCAAATAGCTTATCAGAGCGGGTCATCAATACATAAGTCTCGGAAAATGCTTTTAAACTTTAGTCCATACAGTCAGTACCCCGGATTCCCTTTTTTGTTATTTTACCCACACACTGACACTTGGGGGACAGGACAATGACAAATTGACACTTGGGGATCACCCAATAATGTGTACTGATGAAACTCATGGAACCCTCTCAGGGCTGCTAGTTGAGGGGATCCATGGTGGTTAGTAGAATATCTTGTATCGCTTACTGTTATCTGCTCTCCATGTTGTAGCTTATTTATTGATAATTTCCTGTTGCTGAAAAACCATGATGACAAAATGTGGAATCATCAGTGGAAATTTTGATGACTTCAGAAACTGGGTGACTACCTACATACAGTACATGGTGACCATATTGGCTCTTTCATGAAGTGAATAATTCAGAACATCACAGATGACATAAGACTCATGGTTTACCTAATGTACTGTATATAGACTTTGGCACAGAGACTGGCAATGCTGAAAGTTTTCAGATGAGTTGAGGTGCCAGATTACTTCCAAAGTAATAGTGCCATACCATGCCCAAGTGATAGGAGTGCCAATACAATGTTTTCATACAGTGCTCAAATATAATTCCAGCATTGCCGCTTATACTTACTGACTCCTGATCTGGAGGTACCAGCATTTACCATGGTTTTCTCAAAGGACTGGCCTCAATTCTACCAAGTGGAGCTTCAGAGGGGCTGTGTCTAAACGGTCTACCCAGGTAGAGGGGGTGACTGCAGCTACAGGGGGTAACTGGCAGCTAGAGGGGGTGACTGGCAGCTAGAGGGGGTGACTGGCAGCTAGAGGGGGTGACTGGCAGCTACAGGGGGTGACTGGCAGCTACAGGGGGTAACTGGCAGCTAGAGGGGGTGACTGGCAGCTACAGGGGGTGACTGACAGCCAGAGGGGGTGACTGGCAGCTACAGGGGCTGACTAACAGCTACAGGGGGTGACTGGCAGCTAGAGGGGGTGACTGGCAGCTAGAGGGGCTGACTGACAGCTACAGGGGGTGACTGGCAGCTACAGGGGGTGACTGGCAGCTAGAGGGGCTGACTGGCAGCTAGAGGGGCTGACTGGCAGCTAGAGGGGCAGACTGACAGCTACAGGGGGTGACTGGCAGGTAGAGGGGGTGGATGACAGCTAGAGGGGGTGACTGACAGCTACAGGGGTGACTGACAGCTAGAGATATTGACTGGCAGCTAGAGGGAGTGACTGACAGCTAGGGGGGTGACTCACAAATAAAGGGGGTGACTGATGCCTAGAGGGGCTGACTGACAGCTACAGTGGGTGACTGGCAGTTAGAGGGGCTGACTGACAGCTACAGGGGCTGACTGACAGCTACAGGGGTGACTAACAGCTAGAGGGGGTGGATGACAGCTAGAGGGGGTGACTGACAACTACAGGAGGTGACTGGCAGCTACAGGGGGTGGCTGGCAGCTAGAGGGAGCGACTGACAGCTAGAGGGGTGACTGACAGCTAGAGGGAGTGACTGACAGCTAGAGGGAGTGACTGACAGCTAGAGGGGGTGACTGACAGCTAGAGGGGGTGACTGATGCCTAGAGGGGCTGATTGACAGCTACAGTGGGTGACTGGCAGTTAGAGGGGGTGACTGATGCCTAGAGGGGCTGATTGACAGCTACAGTGGGTGACTGGCAGTTAGAGGGGGTGACTGACAGCTCGAGGGGGTGGCTGCAGTTACAAGGGGTGACTGACAGCTAAAGGGGGGTGACTGGCAGTTAGAGGGGGTGGCTGGCAGCTACAGGGGTGACTGACAGCTAGAGGGAGTGACTGGCAGCTACAGGGATGACTGACAGCTAGAGGGGGTGACTCGTAACTAGAGGGGGTGACTGGTAGCTAGAGGGGGTGACTGGTAGCTAGAGGGGGTGACTGATGCCTAGAGGGGATGACTCAAATAACCACTTTGTGGCACACTGCTTCTGACCTTTATAGGGTTCCCACCCAGTATATAATGTATCTTCATATATATACAGGCCTTCATCAGACACTTTGCCGCAACGCTGGTAGGGTAGAAATGAAGAAGAAGTGGGCTGTGGAATTTCAGTGCCTGGAAAGGCACTTCTTTTTCATTTCTACCCTACCAGCGTTGCAGCAAAGTGTCTGATGAAGGCCTGTATAGGCCAAAAACGTTTACACTGACTGCCACTTGTAATAAATAAAAAAACGCATAATTTGATCATCTACTCTCCTTGGTGCTGTTATTGAAGATACACAATAGAGGGACTGACTGACAGCTACAGTGGGTGACTGGCAACTAGAGGGGGTGACTGACAGCTCCAGGGGGTGGCTGCAGTTACAGGGGGTGACTGACAGCTAGAGGGGGTGACTGACAGCTAGAGGGGTTGACTGGCAGCTAGAAGGGATGACTGATAGCTAGAAGGGATGACTGATAGCTAGAAGGGATGACTGATAGCTTGCAGCCATAGGGGATGACTTACACATTGCAGCTAGAGGAGACCAGTGACAGGTTGCATGGGGGTGATAGACAGTATGCATCCATAGGGGATGATAGACAGTTTACAGCCATAGGGGATAACTGACAGTATGCAGCCTTAGGGGATGATTGCCAGTATGCATCCATAGGGGATGGTAGACAGTATGCAGCCTTAGGGGATGGTACAGTATGGAGCCATAGGGGATGGTAGACAGTATGCAGCCTTAGGGGATGGTACAGTATGGAGCCATAGGGGATGGTAGACAGTATACATCCATAGGGGATGATAGACAGTATACAGCCATAGGGGATGGTAGACACTATACAGCCATAGGAGATGATAGACAGTATACAGCCATAGGAGATGATAGACAGTATACAGCCATAGGGGATAATTGACAGTATACAGCCATAGGTGCTAACTGACAGTATGCATCCATAGGGGATGATAGACAGTATGTAGCCATAGGGGATGGCAGACAGTATGGAGCCATAGGGAATGATAGACAGTATGCAGCCATAGGGGATGGTAGACAGTATGGATCCATAGGGGATGGTAGACAGTATGGATCCATAGGGGATGGTAGACAGTATGGAGCCATAGGGGATGGTAGACAGTATGGAGCCATAGGGGATGATAGACAGTATACAGCCATAGGGGATGATAGACAGTATACAGCCATAGGGGATGGTAGACAGTATACAGCCATAGGAGATGATAGACAGTATACAGCCATAGGGGATGATAGACAGTATACAGCCATAGGGGATGGTAGACAGTATACAGCCATAGGAGATGATAGACAGTATACAGCCATAGGGGATGACAGACACTTGGCACCGAGAGAGGCTCTGCAGCAGCAGCAGCAGCAGCTCTGGGATACTAGTGTGTGTCTTGCATTCTGGGTGGGATGTACATTACTGAGCAGCCCATCCCTCTAGTAATACATAACGAGCCCCTGGCTGCCGTGTGGAGTGGGCACAAGGGGTTAAACAGGGAGGTGAGCGGCTGCCAGTCTAGGAGGAGCCAGGGATCCAAGATTGCAGAGATTCAGTCTTCATCACTGTGCACGGAGCTGCTGCATTGATCATAACCCCCACCCCCCCTCCATCCAGGGATATGAGCCCACCACCCAGAGAGACCCCCCCGGGCTGCCCCCCGTCCAGCATGGACCACCGGTGAGACCCCCGCCAAGTCCCATTCACTGACCATGGTGCAAAAATCCCGCAATGGGGGGGTCTACCCTGGCCCCACCGGGGAGAAGAAGCTGAAGGTGGGCTTTGTGGGGCTGGACCCGGGAGCCCCGGAATGCAGCAGGGACGGGGCTCTGCTCATCGATGGCTCCGATCACAACACAAAGAGAAGCAGCATCCTCAGCACGAAGAGCCGCTCCGCGGTGCCCGGGACCGGGAAGCCCCCGAAACGCAACGCCTTCTACCGCAAGCTGCAGAATTTCCTCTACAATGTGCTGGAGAGACCCCGCGGCTGGACCTTCATATACCATGCTTACGTGTGAGTACACTGTGGTGGTGGGGGGGGGGGGGGGCGAGATACCCATGGGGAGCACATGGATCACTGAGGAATCCTACAAGATTGGGGTACACTACACCAGGGAGGAGTTCTGGGCAAACCACTGAAAAACTGGGTACCCCATAACTGGGGTACTGTGGAAACTGGGACACAGCCATCATGGGGATGCCCCACCAATGGGGATTCACTGGATAGGGGGCACTTACAAATGGGATACACTCAACACAATACAGTCTTTAAACGTGGGCACAGACTTGATAATGGGTTCTTTGGGTAAGTTTGCCTAAGTTGGGGGTGGAGAGCAAATAGGGTACACATAGAAAATTAGAAAGAATAGGGGGCAGTAGTGTGTCTCAAACAGAAGTACTGTAATGATCAGGCATAGATGTAGCTTTTAAAGCTGTAAGGTTGGAGCCTTGATGTAGGCTTGTCCCCCAAGTAATTGTGCCAGGGAAGAAAATGTAGGGTGGGCGAAATTGGGGATCCACACAACAATAGGGTACAACCAAAATGTCAATACATGGATGATAGGTGCAGCAGTTACGGAAACCTGGATCCTCAGACATAGGAGTGGTCTTTTAAGACAGATGTCTGATTTACATTTTTGGGGTGTACTTACACAGTATCCTGTACCATCATTTCAGATTATGGTTGAACACACTGTAGAGTACATCTCCATGGGGGTTCTCCTTACAAATATCATGGTTGTATCATTATGCTTACTGTATGCCATGGAGAACAATCCTACTCCGATATACTTTAGGAAATCAGCAAATTCTGGGCACAGTGTGGAAGTCATGTAGCCTATCATGTTCCTAGAAAGAATTGGACATATGGAGTGCAGTATTTAGCAGTGTATACTTATTTTTAAAAAATATTGTTGGCCTTTTTTTGGGGGAATGGCACAGTGAGAAGGGGAAAGGTTTCCTTAAATGTAAAGCAGAACCAAGATGTGGGGGACTCCTCCCTCTTCAGAAATACCATAACTTATCACTAGCTATTGTTATAGGTACCTATAGATCAGTGGTAACTAGGGTTCAATAGATGGCAAGATCTGGATGTTTGTGAGGTTCTGCAGATATCTGACAGCTCTGCATCCTCACATACCTTACTGTTTATGGATAGAGGAGTAAGTCCAGAACATCTGGCAGGTTCTATTAAAGGCTTATGTATCAGTATGTCCAAGGAATTGTGTTGGATGATAGAGGCCATCAAGTATCCATTTGAGTTCAGGGATGCTAAATTGTACAGAGCACATAACATGTATAAGGAAGGAGGTATCATCTCAAATAACATTGCCATAGACTATGTCCACCCTAAACAATGATCCTGTACACTTATTTACTATGCATGATGAAAACTTGAATATGGTGTTATCTTAGTACATACAGAAGATGATTCAGTAAATGTATGTGCTCTTATATGAAAGTCAATAACTGAAGGAGGGTGGAATTTAATTTCATTGTTCACGGATTACAACATCATAGTGGGGTTGTGCCCTTTTGAGGACCTTGTCCAACTTGTGGTTGTGTAGGAGCTTTGCTTTCCAGCAGATAAGTATCTCTCTGCAGATATGTCTGACCATAACCCATATTAGCTATGCTCTCAGTTCATAAAGAGGCTCCCATTTTCTGGATGGTTTAACCCCCTCAGTGCTGATTTGGAGTTCGTGCCTCATACCTTTCCATCATTTAGTTTCCTGGTCAGTTTCTATATCATTTTATATGATTGTAAATATTACTCTTCTGGATTCTTTGTAGATTATGGATCTTTCAGTAGTACACGTACATTGCCTGTCTATCATTAATATGGCTCTTGCCAACCACACCCCAACAATGTATTCCTTAAGTTGGATGATTTAATTCTTCAGCAGTCATTACAGTCCAAGATCCAGTATGAACCTGCCTCCTGCACTATCCCTCTACCTACAACATCTAGAGATCGCCTCATGTGATGTTTCTTGTATTGTAGTGGCCTATGCAATGGTTACAGCTCCGTCAGTTGTCGTTTTTTGCTGTGACTTCCGCTTAGAACTGATGCTTTTATTTGATTCCCATGCAATAGAACGAGAAGAGGCAATATTGTCTGCGAATTTGGCCCATCCCACAATTTGTAGACACAAAAAGGGGGGAACCTTCCATTCAAAACATGTACAACGTCACATCTGGATCTCTTTTGTGTGGTGAGAAGAGCACAAAGCTGAAGACGTCTTCTAGTGTAGAGAATACATACAGTATCTGTCCTCGGGGGAGTCATGTGGAGCCTTAGCCATCTCTTTTGCTATTAGCCAGTACATAATAGAACATTCCTTGGCTTATTCTTGCTCTTGGAATGACCACAAGATTGATCTCCCTTGTAGTTGTCCCCATTTTAGTTGATCATCAGCTTCATGTGGTGGGTTTTCATAGAACGATACATTAGACCCTAATCCACAAACACTAATCAATGGAGTTCATTGCAGAACGTCAGCTGGTGTGAAACCGCTCAGGAAGGTGCGATTTCCTGCCTCTCTCATCGACATAAGCTTGCTATTATTATGTGAAGACTGAAAAGAATAGTCAATGTGAAAATACGCTGATTGTTTATATCTTATTTTTTCTTAGTTGCAGCCCTGGGAAATACACAAATGACCAATGTGACCAAAAAATTAGCACCCATGACCATAGATTGCAGCAAACAATGTCCATACCATGACCAAAAGATTGCACTAAGCCAATGAAAATCAGAAAATGTATTAGGTAGGCTGTAATACTTATTCTAGGTCTATGGTCATGGATTTCTCCAGAGGTCTTCATTGGTGAGGGTCAAGGAAGATGAGACCCCCCCCATGGATCATTGGTTTAGGTTCACCCTCATGGCTTTTCTCAGGCACCTTTTTTTTTTGCAAAAAGAGGAACTTGTTAGGGTCATTCTGTCAAAGGGGTGAAAAAGAGGGGTGCAAAAAGGGGTGTAACTATGGTGAACTCCATTGATTAGTGTTTGCAGAAGTAATAGTCGCACGTGACCTGACATCTGGTGCTTGAGGAGGCCCCCTCTGCCACAAAAGAGGACACTAGTATTACTATTAGGTAGAAGGGCCCCAGGAGCTTCAAGTTACGTCTCTGAGGGAAAATACGTTAGGGACTGAAGATCTTAAGCAGAAGACATTTTGTTGTTTTTCTTCTGATGACCAAACACACCAGAAAGGCCACTCAATAAAGAATATACAGTAGCTGTGCATTGATGCTTTGATGGGGCCTTTGTTCCACCTACTGTATAAAGCAAGGTATAGAGGTTTTTTTTATACTGTACCTTTACAGTATTCAGCCGAGGTCACTATGATGTTGAGGCATTGTTCTAAGTCTCATGGCTCTTTTGTTCTGACAGCATATAGGTTATGGACATAGACTAAGGGACCAATTATCAGGAACGTATGTTTGTACAAACATTCATTGCCATGTAGAAACGTGCCACCAGTCACCTGACAAATGCTGGTTTGTCAGGTGAGTGGCTCTTTTATGCGGCAGGATGTATAAATGGGGATGTGCTACTGACAAATGAAAACTGTATGGAGACGAAGAATTGGATTTGGGGTCTTTTTACCCTGACAGATATGAGCAGCCATATGTATGATCGTTCAGTACTTCAACTGTTCGGCAGCAAATCTCCAGTTTACATGACGTGCTGCTGAGAAAAGATCATTTCACTGCCCATATTAAAGATCTGATCAGCCGGCAGACAGTTAATTGACTGGCCTTGGGTCAGTGATCAGAAACAAAATGTTCCTTTTGAAGGTTCGTGTGACCAATAATTGGTCAGTGTAAGGCCCTTGAAAGGGTTTTTCTGAGGTTTCTATACTGATGTCCTCTGGATAGGTCATCAGTATCTAGTTGGTGGGGGTCCAACACAAATTAGATACTGTTGGACGCCTGTGCTCAACAAGCACAGCGCTGTACATTGTACAGTGTCTGTGCTTGGTATTGCGCTAGGCCCATTCACTTCTATGGGGCTGAGCTGCTCCTAGGCCACGTGACCGATGAATGTGAAAAGCAGAGAGAAGACCATGGTGCTCAGAGGAAAGCTGCTGCCTTCTCAAACAGCAAATCAGAGGTTGTCCCGAGTGTTGGACCTCACCGATCAGATACTGATGACCTCTCCTGGGAATAGGTCATAGGTCATCAGTATAAAAATCTCAGAAAACGCCTTTAAACTCACAATGCCTAGTCTGCATGGTGAGCAGGTACAATGAAATGGTCTCCAACTTCTGTCTTGGAGCACCCGTTTACATATTGAGGATCATGGAGGGTCCAATTTTTGGAGCTGCCAATTTTTGTTCCACAACTGCCTATAGCCACGTTAGACAAAGGAACAATGGAACAATATTAACTATTTGGGAAATATGGCAGCTGTAATCTAATGGGTTCACACGGACAACACCATTTTCATTTGACCTAATCTTTCCAAAACGTCATATTCTGTGTTCTCTGTGTCTTGTGATCTGTTCTTCAGGACACACCACAAAGGATGAAGTGGTTGTCAGGTGGAGCTGCCTTTTAGGGCTTATTCACATAACCATTGTTCTGTTCCAACTTAGTGCTGTCTGTTTTAAAAATAGAAGTAAATACGGATATTCACACTACCATTTTTTCACAGATACTTGTGGCTGATCCGAGAAGCAGAGTGCATATTCCATTCTGGTCCATTTTGTGTAGATCACACTTGCCCATTCAATGTATGGGAGCGAGAGAACAGCAGATAACAGATAACACACAGAAGCAATCCTTGTGCTATCCATGTTTCAAGGATGTTTTTTATAGATGGAAAATTGGACATGTTCATGTGAATAAGCCTTGTAAGGGAACCTGTCACGTTGAACATGGCATCTGAGCTGCAGGCACCATGTTACAGAGCAGAAGGAGCTGAGTATATATATATATATATTAAAACAAAAATAGGCAGCAGTCTCAAAAGTAAAAACAAACAGCGTGTCCCACATGGGTGAATAAACTTCAGCTTTTTTGTTTTTACTTTTGAGAGTGCTGCCTACTTTTGTTTTATTGATATGATCTTTGTCGGATCTTAGGCGTGCACCTCTATACTCACATACTGTGCTGCCATCACTTCTTTTTGCTTATATATATATATATATATATATAGTTTTATGGGAAACAATTCAGTAAAACTTGTATTTTATACACTTAAAATCCCTGCTCATTCTGGGCTTTGAAATCGAGGAGGCGGTCCTATTAGTAATTTACAGCCTTCCCTCTATGACTGTGTATACAGAGATAGCTGTCAATCACTGATAGGACCGCCTCCTTGATTTCAAAGCCCAGAATCAGCAGAAATTTAAAAGAACAAAATTCAAGTTATACTGAATCTTTTCCCAAAAAAGCATGGGAGAGATTTATCAAAGTGATGTAAAGTAGAACTAGCCAAGTTGCCCATAGCAACCAATTAGATCCCACCTTTCATTTTCCAAAGGAGTTGTGAAAAATGAAAGATGGATTCTGATTGGTTGCTATGGGCAACTAAGCCAGTTCTACTTTACACCAGTTTGATAAATCTCCCCCTATATATCAATCATCTCATCTCCTCCTGCTCTATATCCTGCTGCCTGTAGCTTACTTTGCATTTTCATAGGGACAGGTTCCCTTTAAGTGGAGACACCTACTATTCTAGCAGAGGCCAATGGGCTTTTTAAGATGTATCATGGCTTAGTGAACTGACATAGGTCAATGTCGTCTTTTAATCCCAGGAAATTGTTCCGTTTCCTTTAGTCATAGCTCGCAAATGGCCGCCCTCATTGAGTGATATGTGGCAGTGACAAATGATTTATCTTCTTGAAGGTCATTGAGACCTTGGGGAGACCATGCTAGCATTATGCTAATAACAAAGATCATTAAGATATGATTATCATGTGGTGGTTCTGGTTACATCAAGCGATGGTAAGGATGTCCTTAAAGGGAACCTGTCATCTCCGAAACACCCCCTGAACAAGAGTAAGCAGTGTATAGTGTAAGTGACATCGAGTCTGGTTATGTAATTTTTATTTTCATACTCACTTCCATTCTGATCTTGTGCTCCCACAAACCAGCAGTAAAATGCACTCACTGGACTCCAGTTCTCACATAATGGAGAGGACTCAAAGAAGAGTCCTTTTAATGCATTTTACTGCTGGTTTGTGGGAGCACAGCGTTGGAATGGAAGTGAGTATGAAGATAAAACTTACATATTCGGATTCAGCATCACTTACAATATACAGCACTTACTCTAGTTCAGGGGGTGTTTCGGAGATGACAGGTTCCCTTTAAAGGGGTTGTGCAGGATTATAAAAACATGACTTCCTTTTGGTAAAGACAGCAAAACACCTGTCTAGGGTATGTCTGGCATTTCAGCTCTGCTTCGTTGATGTATATGAGTCTGATATGCAGTACCACAGACAACCTGAGGAGAGATGTGGCACTGTTTTAGAAGCACAAAGTGTGGTGAGGCAATTTAACCCTTTCCACAACCAGTAAAGTGTTAATGCCATAAACGAGCAGTACCTTCTATGGATGTCTGTTCTCTTTCCCTCAGGGGTAGTTAGATTGTTCTCTGGCAGCTCTTCAGTCTCGGGAGTGGTGTTTCCTGGATAATGCTTCTCTTTGGGCTACTTAGGATTAGTAATGTAATGTATATGCACATTGACTCTACCAGCAGAATAGTGAGTTCAGCTCTGGAGTATAATACAGGATGTACAGTAACAGGATCAGTACAGGATAAGTAATATATGTACACAGTGACTCCATCAGCTGCATATTGTTTGCAGCTCTGGAGTACAATATTTAATGTAACTCAGATCAGTACAGGATAAGTTATGTAATGTATTTACCCAGTGACTCCACCAGCAGAATAGTGAGTGCAGCTCTGAAGTACAATAGAGGATGTAACTCACGATCAGTACAGGAAAAGTAATATATGTACAAAGTGACTCCACCAGCAGTATAATGAGTGCAGCTCTAAAGCATAATATAAGATGTAACTCAGATCAGTACAGGGTGCTGCACTGGAGTGGAATACACTATGAGTATATAATAAGTGATGTATATACACATGGATTCCACCAGCAGAATAGTGAGTCTAGCTCTGGAGCATAATACAGACTATAACGCCTCTTGTACATGACCATATTTTGTATCCGTGTCCGGTCTGCATTTTTTGCACACAGACCCATTCCCTGTGCTGTCTGCATCCATATGTCCATTCTGCAAATTATAGAACAATGTCCTATTCTTCTCTGTACTGCAATGGTCATTCGTGGTTTGCGGACCACAATACGGACATGGTTGTGTGCATGAGACCTAAGTCAGAATCATATTTATGTATAAAATATTATAAGCTAGCACTCTTTATCAGGGGCGTAACTACCATAGCGGCAGACCATGCAACTGCTATGGGGCCCAGTCTTATTTGGGATTATCCCCTCTTCTAGTGGAGGTGAAAACTTGGTCAGAATGCTACCCTCTAAAGAAACAACTGGAAATGTGGAAAAAATGACCCAAGGATCATTGAAAGGGGTTTGGGCGGAAACCCTTCTGTCCTATGTGGGGGGCCCGGTTTCATCCTTGCTATGGGGCCCTTACTTCTCTGTGTACGCCACTGCTCTTTATCAAGTAATCTGCTCATTGCAGGATATTTCGAACCCTTAAAGAGTCCTATGTAACCCATCAGATGATCATTCATTGTTTTATTTCTAGTTATTGGCAAACATGGTGATCCATTATTTCATTATCCGCTTCCCCAGAGAATTCACTTTATTCATTCATGGTAATAACAGGAATTATCCATACTACAGAACAGAATTCATCTGCTACATTAAGAATATTGTAATATTATATTTACTATGGTGCTGAAAACAATGGATTGTCATCAGCCATCGATTACAATGTATATTTATGTATTTCCTTTGTAGAAAAGAGGAGGCAGAGGGAGTAGCCAATTGTGCTTACTCGACTAAGTTAAAGTAGCACTCCCACAAAAAATGTTTATTCTCTGACCTGTTAGAAAGATACATGATGTAAACTGTTGTGAAGATAATCTTACCAGTGGCTGTATTTGTGAGTTATAACCTCCCTTCTGATCCTCAGCTGTGTCTTGTGACCAGCACTCTGACTTTCCAAATAACACAGCATCTTATGTGTGTGCAGGAAGTCAGTTTCTCTATGTATTCCTATGGGAGCCTCAATGTCAGTCTCATAGGAATGAATAGAGAAGTAACTGACTTCCTGTCCTGTGTATTATGCAAGCGGGTGTAGACCCACTGCGCCACTGACTGTCTATACCCTGGAGGGGCGTGACTAAGCAACTACCTGGTCATCACTAGAGCCTCTGATGGTGAGGATAGACTTGGGCCGTTAGGGTAGTCACCAGGTACCACTCTAGAGCAGTCCCCGAGTCAGTGGCAGCTGACCAGGGGGTCAGAGATACCAGTGCAAGCACCAAGGGGAAGGACGTGGTCAAGAAGTCCGAAGTCAAGGCAGGCAGCGATCAAGCAAAGTCCGTAAACGAAGTCCAAGCTCAGAGGCAGGTGGCAAACAAGCAAAATCCAAAAGCAGGGCCCGGTACACAGAAAAGCAGAACCACCTTCACACTAGGAACTAGACAAAGATTTCTCAGGTGCCTTCCTGGGGCAGGAAGTGCCTTTAAATACTTCCTGCAATCCAGCCATAGGCTGAGGAGATAGAGGGCGTGTACATGCTGCCTCACAAGGGAGGAGGGACACGCCCATAAAAGTCCTAACAGACAGTACAGGATTTGGGCAGGAAGTAAGCTCTGGCATGGAGTGCAGATACAACAGTTACGCTACATGCTGCACGCGCTTGTCAGCTTGGTGGAGGGAAAGAGGGAGCCCAGCGTCCGTGACCATGGGTAGGGGCAGCAGCACCAGCACTGGGCTAACACTGTGTCAGTTGGAGATCAGAGTTTTGGTCACTAGTCTTCAGCGAATCAAGCTTCAAAGTCAGGTTTGGTACACAGGTGCCAGCCGGTACTTCAGAATCCTATTTTAAAATGTTTTTAAAGCTGCAGATAGGAATACCAAATTAATTCATTGAAGTCTCGTGCAACTTCAGGCAATACGAATTTTGACTACGCGCAGCCCATACATTAATTGAAGTTTTTGAACGAACTGACTTCGGATCTATGATCCGAAGCTTGATTTGCTCAAGACTATTGGTCACGTGACACAGCTGAGGATCAGAAGGGAGATTATAACTCAAATACAGTCACTGGTAAGAGGGTTACCGTCACTACAGTTTACATCATGCACCTTTCTAATAGGCCAGAGGAAAAACATTTTTGTGGGAGCGCATCTTTAAGAAGTCCCATAGCCGTGAATGGAGAGAGCCACACATGCGCAACATGCTCCATTCTTGAGATGGGATTGGATCCTACGTGTGGGACCTGCACCTATAGGACATTTCTAGCATATTCTGTGGATATGCTGTAAAAGTACAGATAGAACATCCCCTTTCCTTTTAAATGGGGTGGCCAGGATCAGAATATTGATAGCCTGTCCGCTGCTGATCAGCTGTTTGAACAGTCTATAAGCACTGTGGCCTCATTATTAACATTGGTTTACATCATCTGCCAGCATACCGTCTGCGGTACAGCAGAACTGAATGGACGAAGCTGCTGTACTCCTCCCCTCTCGTACCAAGTATACAGCATGTCAGATGGATGTAAACAATGAAGAGACTGCAGTGCTGTACAAGCGCCATGGCCTCTTCAAACAGCTGATCAGTGGGAGTGCAGAGAGTCGCACCCCCGCCAATCTGATATTGATGGCCTATCCCGAGGATAGACCATCAATATTCTGAATCTGAAAAACCCCATTAAAAAACTCACATTGGAAGCAGGTATTTCTGGAATCATCATCCTCATTGTTTATTAAATGGCCAGGAGTGGATGAGTGCTGCATGGTGGTGAGGAGTAATGATGGCGGAATTACGCATTAAGGCGACCAGTTGTCTGCTAGTCATTTGTCCTCGCAAATAGAGCACAGACACATCTTTCCTACCTTGAGCATGTTTCATTTCTTATCATGGTTTGTTGTAAATTTCCCCTCTTGCAATCCAGGCCGCAGGCTGTTCACATGATCTGATCTGTGCTTAATGTCAGTGACTGGATGCATTCTTATATCCAGAAGCTGAAAACATGTACGGTCCTAATATATTGCACAGATGAGTGTTTGTCACAGTTATACATATCTCCCAACTTTTGAAAAGGAAGGACAGTATATATTTTTTACACTATGCCATTCCTCTTCCTCCGTCCAATGCCTATCTAGACACATTCAAACCTCTTTGTGCCCCCACACAGTAGTTATGCCCCCTTAGTGCCCCAACACAATAGAATGCCCCTTTACTGCTCCCTCACAATAGTTACACCATAGTGCCCCTTCACAGTAAGAATGCCCTATTAGTATCCCCTTGACAGTAGTAGTTATGCCCCTTTAGTGCTCCCTAAGTGCCTTTCACAGTAGAATGCCCCCTTAGATCTCCATAACACTAGTTATGTCTTAATGCCCCCTCACAATAAGAAAGAACATCCCCTTAGTCCCCTCACACAGTAGCTACGCCCCCTTAGTGCTTCCTAACAGTAGTTATGCCTTAATGCCCCTCACAGGAAGAAAGCCCTGTAAGTGCTCACAAGGTAGAATGTCCCTTTAGTCCCCACACAGTAACCATACCCCTTGGTGCAGTAGTTAGGCATCCTTAGTGTCTCCACATAGTAGTTACACTGCCCTAGTGCCCCCACACAGTAGCTTTGCCCCCTTAGTGCCCCCATACAGTAGTTATGCCCCATAGTGCCCCCAAACGGGAGAATGCTCCCTTAATGTCCTCTCACGTTACTTAAACCCCTCCTTACTGTAAAAATGAACTCCCCACACAACAGTTCTCTACACTTAGTGCCCCTCACAATAGTGCTACCCCCTTAGTGTTCTCCTTAGAATAGTGTTGCCCCCTTAATTTCCCCCTTAAAAATAGTGAACCCCTGTAGTTTTAATAAAATAAAACAGTAATAATCCTGTTCAACTCAGCAAGTGTGAAGACGTCACTGCACCGCACCTGCTGCTGGGGAGAGCATTGGCCAGGGAATAGTGGTGCAGGATGCTCACGGCTCTCTGCTTCACCATTGTATTCAACTGTACCTGCACAGATACAGTTGAAATCAGGACATTCAGCAGCTGTCCCAGAACTGCAGGGCAGGGGCTGAAATCTGGGACTCTGCTGCTTGATCCAAGACAGTTGGGAGGTATGGTTTTAGCCATTCTCGACAATCCTCTGTGTTATAAACAGCTAGGACTCCACACTTATATATTTTACCTGCACTGATACATTGTAACAAACTTTCAGGACAGAAGAGAGATCTGTGCTTCTGGTGTCTTTACTTCAGAAAGAATTGTCTGCACTGGATACAGTTGTAACAAACCCTCAGCTGTGAGAAGTATTAGGTCTTGATAGGTTCCTAGCCTCAGGATATAAACAAAACTGTTTTTATTAACTGACAGCAAGCAGAACTGTGGAAATGGTGTGAAATGGAAATAATGAAAGATGGAGAACGTTTTACTATTCAGTGATTTATTTACATAAGGTCAGAATACCCCTTTATGTAATAAAGAATAGGGTTGTGTGATCCATGTGGTCACTGTCCCACAGGTTGTCTTCACATATTCCTCCTTATCCCCCAGTAGGATCCAGATACCAGCCATCAGTTACATTGATTCTGAAATCATTCTGAAGGCGCATGGCTGCTGAGGGGCCCGGAACTGACTGAGGTGTTGACCATTTCATATGTTGAGCTGTACTGAACATTGATCCCTTTTCACAACTGGTTGTGGTGGAGCTGACGGTGTGATTTTCTGATTTTCTGTCACAGCGTTCACTATGTAGGCATTACAGCACTGCTGAAATACTTTGTGACTTCAGGGTGAATGAGCCTGCAATTTAAAGGGGCATTCCACTTTTTTGGTCTGCTATCAATACATTAATGAAGAGCTTTTGCATTCAGCAAGTATTCCTTTGGTTTGTGCGATTGACAAGTCAAAATGGCAGACAGCACCATCAAAGCTATGTTTTGCTATAGTACCATATTTTTCACCCCATAAGACGTACCTAGGTTTTAGTGGAGGAAAATAAGAAAAAAAATATTTTTCACCAGACCTCAGCTCAGACCCCCCCATGTTAATCAGACCTCAGCTGAGATCCCCAATGTTAATAAGACCCCCATTCAGGCCTCAGCTCAGAGCCCTAATGTGAATAAGACCCCTCCATTCAGACCCCCAAGCACACCACATATCAGACCCCCAATGTGAATGACCCCCCCCCAAGCAGACCTCAGATCAGACCCCCATGCTCAGAGCAGACAAAAAAAAATCAGCTTACCTCTCCTGCTCAGAACGCCGCTGCTGCTCCTGAAATCCTTATATAAACGCTAGTGTGAAAGTAGCCTAAGACGCACTGACATTTTCCCTGGGGGAGAGGGGGCGGGGGGAGATGTAGCGCGTCTTTTAGGGCAAAAAAATGGCAGTAGTCACTGTTGTGAAAACTGGCTTAGTTTCCCATAGCAACCAACCAGATTCTACCTTTCATTTTTCAGAGGTCCTTTGGAAAATGAAAGGATCAATCTGATTGGTTACTATGGGCAACTAAACTGGTTTTTCTTTACACCAGTTTTGATAAACCAATCCCATGCAGTTTTATCAAAACTAGTGCAAAGGGAAATCGGTTTAGTTGGCAACCAATCACATTGATCCTTTCGTTTTCCTAAGGACCTCTGAAAAATGAAAGGAGGAATCTGATTGGTTGTTATAGGCTATAGGTTGCTATAATCTCATCTGCCCATTCAAAAGAGTGGTGGGTATGCATATTTTTGGCAGTGTTTGGGGAATTCATGATTTTGGATTCAATTGTTGATTTTAGGTCAGAATTTACTTATTGATTAGCCTCTGCACAATTTTCATTGAGTATATAGTATTACCCCCAGAACCCCTGTGGCCCCCAATACATTATGTTGGGATTAAGCACTGCACCAATTATAGAAGCTCCACCGCAATCTGTCAGCATTAACTCCAGACGTCCCCCAGTTTTCCTCCATTGATTTCTCATTTGCCTTCTAACTAGATTACAGCAGGCAGAGGAGGCCTGTTACTCAGCGGCTGCAAATGAACTTCACTGCCATGAAGAGCGCAGTGCCAGGCTCCTGCACCAATCGTATTCAATAAGCGCTGGCATTAAACCTGTGATAACGTAACATTATTTCCCGGGAGGTGTAAATGTGACTGCAAATAAACCATCAGCATAAGAAATGCTGCAGAGGGTCAGGTGTCGGGGGAGGGGCATGGTTAGGGCACTAGATTGCAGCTTGTAAATTCCCGGATGTGGACAGTAACGCACAAATGAATTGGCTCAGGGGTGACTATATTTCGTGCTAAAAGCAAAGGCCTCGGCTATGGATTTTCTGATCCCAGTGGTGACGCATTAGATGATGTATTGTATTTTGTAGTGAGTGCAGTGGGTTTTTGTAGAAATTGTATGGCACTCACCATTATACATCGAGTCACCATCATGGCTGATAACTCTATTTAGTCATATCTGATTCTAGGAAAGCTGGGTGGCAACCAGTATAGCGGCCGTTACACATACTTGCCAGCTTCTGAGAATTGACATCAGGGTGATGCACACTAAGGCTAGAGCTACACGACGACATAGGGCACAAGTACAATGCAACATGTGTCGTGCAACTGTTTTTTAATGATAGTCTATGGTGTCGAAATGCAACCTGCAACATGCTGCAACTGCGACGCGACAGTCGCAGAAAAATACAGCTTAGATGGATATTTTGCTACTGTCGTGTCGCAGTCGCAGCATGTCGCATGTCACAGTGCGACACCATAGACTATCATTATAAAAATTGTCACGCGACATTGGTGAAACAAAATGTCGCACGACACATGTCGTCGTGTAGCCCTAGCCTAATGCTCCCAGTTTAAGTACTGTTTTTGATGTCCTTCTTCGTACCCCAAATAAATACAAACCCTGGACCAGATGCTCTTAAAAAATACAGATCCAGACCAGTCCCCCTAAATATAGAAGCCAGACCAGGAAATAACACAGACCCTAGACTAGACCCCCAGCTCAGATCCCTTTAATACAGTGGTTCTCAACTCCAGTCCTCGGGACCCACCTGCCAGTCAGGATTTAGGAATATCCCACAGAATGAATACCTGTGGTAAGTCCTGATGGATGGACGCTAATTATATCAGCTGGTCTAAACTAAGGAAATCCTGAAAACCTGACTGGCAGGTGGGTCCTGAGGACTGGAGTTGAGAACCACTGCTTTAATAAATACTGACCTCCAGAAAAGACTTCCTAAGTAAATATAGATCTCAGACAAGACCCCCTTAAAGAAAATATTCCATCACAAAATGACCTATTGTTTAACTCATGTTGTTATGTTAAACTTATTTTTAAAGCATTTTTGGTGATGTTATCTTTAATTTGCATGTCAATATCTATTTTAAAAAAATCCCTAAAGTCCTTCAGTTTTCTCACTGGCCACTAACCCTGATAATAGGCAGGGCAAGGCAAGTTCTTGGTCTGTACAGATCAATTACTGCAGTCATTTCATTATCATTACAGGCAGGATTACAATGACAAATATCACCTTTATATAGATAACACAGGATCCACCGTTCACAATAGGTGATATCTCAGCTTATCTACTCCCTCCTGACTGCACTAGTCACAGAGCATACGTAGAAAACTGTCCCATAGAAGTCAATGGGAGAGGTTTACCAAACTGGTGTAATGGAAAACAATGGACAGGAGCTGACTCACTGGGGTAGAATCATCAAAACTGGTGTAACAGAAAACCTTATCCGCAGGGCTGTGAAGTCGGAGTCGTGGAGTCAGAGTAAGTGACCATTTTGGTGGAGTCGGAGTCGGAGTTGGAGTCGGTATAAAATGGACCGTCTCCGACTCCTAAAATATATAATAATTTGCTACATTTAGTTCAATGCAGTAGGTGCTGAATATATTTTCAGAAGAATTTGGGCACATGATGAAATGTCCTATAAATGTCTGTTCTATTTCTGAACTAAGGATCTAGGCTTTCAGTTGAGACGACTGTGTGCTGCCCTTTATGTAGATGCTCAGAAGTGAAGCTCCTCCCTACAGATCAGAGGAAAAAGGCACTGGAAATGAATGGCTGCACTCATCTCAGATCTGCTAGAGAAAACAGGATTAAAGAGGTTTTCTCACTAGTTACAAAGATTAGCTTTCAACATAAAGGGACAAGTTAAAGAAGACATTTTCTAAATACAGTGGTCAGTCATGAGCTATAGACAGTTTAGCAGGTCTCTGATTGCACACAGGTTTCTATGGTAACCTGCAGACCAGAAAGACTGTTATCTGATTGGCTGAGAGCAGGAGTGACCTCAGTAAGCAAAATGTGTTGAGGACTGAGAAGGATGGCTTTACCTGTAATTGTGTTAGAGATCACAATCTCCTGCTCTGTCAGAGTAAGTTAATATGCTAATAACTGCTAGAGACCCACCCACAGCCTGAGGAGACAGGGTGAGTGCAAACTGCCTGTCAGCCAGTGAATCAATGTGCTGAGAAAACCCCTTTAAGGCAAGTACTTCTTAGTATATCTAAACTTTCAATAAACTGTGCATAAATCACTTGTCCAGTGCATGATCTCTCTGTATGCTTTAGTTTGCTTTTCCTCTGAGCTCATGTTTGGAGAGGTTAGCTGCTCTCATGGCTTCTATATGCTGCTGATGCAAAACACCTAGCGCCTTATGTATGAAAACTGTCTAGGTGTAGAAGTTTCTTTGTTGCCCATAGAAACCAAATCAGAGCTCCCCTTTCATTCCATATAGTGCTCTGGAGAAATGAAAGGGGAGCTCTGATCGGTTGCTATGGGCAACAAAGAAAGTCTTAGACCTAGACAGTTTTCATACATCAGGCCCTTAGTGAGCTGTACCCAGAGAAGCCTGATACTGAAAGTTCAGAGTAAAGATATCTAGTAAAACATAGATTACAAACTCTTTTTGTCATGACATATCTGTACTATTGATTTATGCAAAGTTTGTGTAAAGTTATCACTTAAACATGCACCATTTATGAGGGATTGGGAGTCGGAGTCGGGAAATTGAGGAGTCGGAGTTGGAGTCGGGACTTTGGCTTACCGACTCCACAGCCCCGCTTATACGGAACCATTCATTTTAATGGATCCGCAGAATAAACGAAAGTTACTGCATGTGCATTCCTTTTCAGTATGTCTGTATTTCCGTTCCGCAAAAAAAATATAGCATGTCCTATTATTGTCCACATTACGGACAAGGATAGTACTGTTCTTTTGGGGGCCTGCTGTTCCATCCCACAAAATATGGAACGCACATAGACATCATCCGTATTTTTTGCGTATCCGTTTTTTGCGGACCGTGTGCATGAGGCCTAAGGTTACTTTCACATATGTGTTTTTGCCTGATCCAGCAGGGATCAGCAAAAACGCTTCCGTTACTGATAATACAACCATCTACATCCGTTATGAATGGATCCAGTTGTATTATCTTTAACATCATGAACACCATTGAAAGTCAATGGAGGACCGATCCTTTTTCTATTGTGTCCGAAAAAAAACGGCACCATTAACTTGCATTGTGTGTCATGCTGGATCCATTTGGCTCCGCATCCCATGATGCATTCCGTTCACTTCAGTTCAGTTTTGTCCTCATTGACAATGAATGCGTTTTTCTCCAGTCTTGACATCATCTGCAGTTGTGATAGAGCCTAATCAGACAAGATGGCTGCCTTCATAATCCTGTTGAGGAAATAGAATTTAAAAAATGTGCAATCAGAATATAAAAACAGATTGGAAAAAGAATGTTTTACCTGGCAAAATTCTTTTCAGTGAAATATTTCCTTTAAAATAAAGACCCCAGACCAGAATTGCTAAATAAAATGAACTACAGCCTAGACCCCCTAAACTCATAGCCAAACCATAATTCCTAAATAAATTCAGATACAGGACAGACTCCCCAACCCATGTCCCTGCAGCTTATGGTCCGCTTCGTTCCCAGGAGACTTCCCTGCTCTTCCAGAAATCCAAGAGATCTCCCTCAGACATGTCATTACTGCATCAACTAGCATAGTGACTCAACTTTCATGGAGCCCTGACCTGAAAATATGAGTAACCGTAAGGCTTCATTCACACGTCCCTATGTGTTTTCCGTTTCGTATATTGTGGATCCGCAAAAAAACGGAAACACCATGTTTCCGTGTTTTTGCGGATCCATTGTAAAAATGCCTATCCTTGTCAGCAAAACGGACAAGAATAGGACATGTTATATCTTTTTTGCGGAACGGAAATACGGAAACGGAATGCATACGGAGTACCTTCCGTTTTTTTGCAGACCCATTGAAATGAATGGTTCCGCATACGGTCCGCAAAAAAAAACCCAGAACGCGCACGGAAACAAAATACGGACATGTGAATGAAGCCTAAGGCCCCATTCACACGACCGTATTGAATGGGGCTGTATCTGTCCGCAAAATTGCGGAATAGATGCGGCCCCATTCACCTCTATGGGGCCGGGAGCCGCGGCATGGAGCTAGCTCCGTGCCGCGGCTCATTTGAAGCATGTCCTATACTTGTCCGTACGCACGGACAAGTATAGGCATTTTCAATGGGGCCGCCAGGCGTGTGTTCCGAGCGCTGCGGAACACACGTCGGGCGGCCCCCGTATATTTGCGGGTCCGCATTATTGCAAATATACGTTCGTGTGAATGGACCCTAAGGAGTGTATTACTCCATAGCTAGATGGAAACCCGTATAGGAGTTATACTATATTAACATACATTTTTCTCAGACGATGTTCAAATATAAAAAGGTCTGTCCCATAGTGTTTATATAGGTTCTTCCTACAAGCATAAATTAAAAAAATCACAGAGTGTGGCCATTTAAGAATGAAGTCTAATGATCATATGGGGCCCCTAGCTTTTATAAAATATACTTCTGTGTCATAGTTCTCCACCCACCATTAAAGAAACTAATAGGATTGGGTCCTTTGTGGATTATCAGATCATATGTTTGAGGATGTTGCTAATGTGGAAACTATGTCTAGTCATAATACTGGTCTCATAATGAGGAATCATCCAGTCATTGACAGGGCTCCTCATTGGTCTAGAACCCAGACATTTTGTGCTAGGATTGCTTTCCTCAGTAATCTAAGACTTTCATTAAGTCCCACGTGGTACAATTCCAATGCTCTAGAGCTATCTTATTCAATGTGGGATTGCTTCAGTGCGCTAAAACTTTCCTCATGTTCTGCAGTGACCTTCCGAATAGTTTTGGATTTTGGTCCTTCATTTTGTTCTATGATAGTCTTGTTTCATGCTCTGGGATCTTCATCTTGTTACATGTTTGGTTTCTTTAATGCTGTAGAACCCTTATCATGTTCCCTGTTAAGCTTGGTGCTCTAGGATCTTCATCTTGTTCCATGTTTGGTTTCTTTAAAGGAGTTGTCTCACCTGGAACATTGGTGGCATATCGCTAGTCAGATATGTCAGATAGGTGCAAGTCCTACCTCTGGGATCTGCACCTATCTGTAAAAAGAAGCTCCCAAAAGGAGCTGTTTTCAGCATTCTCATAGAAATTAATTCAGGGCAGGCATGCATGCGCAATGCGCTCTTCCGAACTATGAGCACTCTGTTCTAGAGATAGGTATGGGTCCCAGAAGTGGCGATATGCCACCAATGTTCCAGGTGAGACAACCCCTGTAACCCTTAATTTGTTTCATTCAGGGGTTCATTACAGGGGTATTCCTATCTCACATTTCTAGAATATGCCATCAATGTCAGATACGTGCAGGTCCCACCTTTGGGATCTGCTCTTATCTCCAGAACACGCTCGCCAAAGTGAAGGAGAACATACCACACAAGGGTGGCTACCTTCCATTCACTGCTTTGGGAGATTCGAAAATAACAGGCCAGGCTATTTCTGGCGGTCCCATTGAGGTGGAGTGTTGGCAGTGCCTGCGCGTTGTGCTCCCATCCATCCTGCGCACATGCTTGGATATTTTTGGGACTCCATTGAATGGAAAGCATGCTACGCATGCATGGTGTACTCTCCTTCGCTTCAGGAGCCTCATTCTGGAGCTAAGAGCGGGTCTCAGAGATGGAACCTGCAGCTATCTTTATATCTTCATATCTTCATTCTTCCATCAATGTCTGAGATGGACCCGTTTGATATTCCTGGGTCTTCATCTTCTCATCTGGATCTAAATCAAAATGTTTCCTTCTGGTTGTGTTGCTGATGTTTTTAGCTCACAGAGGATTGTCTAGACTGGGTATAATTGTAGCAATTGTTAAAGGAAGTCTGTCAGAAGATTGCATGCACATCCCAAACATACCTGTGTGTACTGTGTGTCTGTATTACATGTTCAGAAAAAGCACTTTTATTCTGTTGGAAAACAGCTCCCAAGTGCCTAGCTGAAAGTGAAACTAAAAACAGCTTTCTCTCCTGACTCGATTTCTAACAGCTATATCTTCTGATATCGTGGATATAATGCTAAGATTCTGGTATCGTTTGAAAGCTTGGAATTCCAGCTTTCAAAGAAGGCCATTTTTCTATCTGCTACCAATCCCAAGATATGAGCAACTAAAGCAGCCCTCCCCTCTTCAGTCTGGTTTGCTTTGGGCACTTGCAGCAGCAGAGCTGGGCACTTGGGAGCTGTTTTCCAGAAGAATAAAAGTGCTTTTCCTGGACATGTAATACAGACACACAGTGTACACAGGTATGCCTGGGATGTGTATGCAATATTCTGTGGGGCAGGTGAAAGACTCCCTTTAAAGTGTAAACCTTCAGATAAACTTTATTAAAACCTATTCTAAAGGTGATGGAAATAAATAAAGAACTTTGCAAAAATTATTTCCATCACATTTCGAATATGTTTTTATAAAGTGTATTTGAAGGTTAGGGTATACTTTAAGTATTAGATGTGTACAGGTTTATAGCCTTTGCTGTATCTTTCCATTTAGTGATGAGCGAAGTATTGGACAATTCGATTCGGCTGCTTCTCCGAATTTTGCAACTTTACAAAGAAATGTGCTTCGTCACGAAGCGCATTTCTTTGTAAGTAGTGGGTGCAATGACAGGGAGCGGCGATTGTGTCACTCCCCGTCATTGTACTCCTCAGATGCCATGTTCATAGCAGATCTTGGCATTTGACATCAGTATTACAGTGTATAATTAAAAAAAAAAATAAAATCATACTTACCCTCATCCATTTGATCGCAAAGAGCTGGCTGGCGCCATCTTGTATTGTCAATCCAGAGCAAAATTTTGCGCAGCCCGTGATCATCACGTTGACCGGCATGGTGACGTCATAAATTACTGTGCATAGGATTTCGCATAGGATCTTCAATCAAGATGGCGGCGGATGGCTCTTTGCGCTCAAATGGATGAGGGAAATGAATGATTTTTTTTTATTTTTTATTGTCATTCAGGGAAAATCGATTTGTTACCACAAAGCACAAGGAAATTCGGCTTTGCGGCGAATCACATTTCCCCTGAAATTCGGATAGAAGTCCACTTTGTGGAGGTCGATTCGCTCAACACTATTTCCATTCACTGAAAGATCTTGAAAATGTCGAGAAACTGAATCATTTAGATTCTCCCGGCTACTGTGAGTTACTTGCTCAAGCAAAGAATGGGTTAACTCTGAGGCTTCATCCAGTCT
This sequence comes from Rhinella marina, assembly GCA_900303285.1. Taxonomy (NCBI): domain Eukaryota; kingdom Metazoa; phylum Chordata; class Amphibia; order Anura; family Bufonidae; genus Rhinella; species Rhinella marina. The sequence continues at coordinate 151,606 of ONZH01020234.1, forward strand.
GCCTGCCAAGGCTGGAGGAAAGCGTCATGTCAGCAGAAATGGACCTGGATCCGGCTCCTCCTGATCCTGCCGGGTCCAGTTTCATTGGTTAAAAGCTTTAAGTAAATGAAATGCAGTTTTACTGCTGTTGATTTGTGTTACCTGCTTGTTTCTCGTCCATAATTGTGTGCAATCTCCCGACATAATCGACTGCGCTATGCCCACGTGGACCGCGTCAGTCAGAGGCCCACCAGATTCCTAGTGTCTTCAGCCCCAATACCTATCACTACCAGTACCTAGTGAAATCAGGGAGGCTGGAGGCAGTGCCTCTCTGTAATTATTGCAGTTGCCATGGTCATCGTGTCAGGTGCCATCTGTGTACTTTGCGCTAAAGTATGGGCCTGCTTGCCGCACTAGTGACCCAGTAATGTGTAATTCCTAGTGTGAGATGACGTTTTCATAAGGAGATATAAGAAAGGCAGCAAAGCCGAATTCCTCAGATGTAGCAGAGCCAAATCTCTGCTGGGCACAGCAGGGCAGTGTTTGTGCTGGATGTGTCACGGCCAAGTATCTGTCAGATGCAGCAGTGCTGAGTTTCTCTTGGACCCAACAACAGCGAGTTTCTTGCTGATGCAGCAGAGCTTAGTGTGTCGTATGCAGCAGAGCCAAGTTTCTCTCCCGTTTGGTGAGTTTCTGTCTGATCTGGCATAGGTGAACTTATGCTGTTTATATCAGATGTGTTATCTGTGGTTTTTGTGTTTGTATTCTATGGTTTTACATAGGACTGCAGGTAAGATTCACATGACCGTTGCAGATCCACAAAAAATACGGATAACGTCCGTGTACATTCTGTATTTTGCAGAACAGAACAGCTGGCCCTTAATAGAACAGTCCTATCCTTGTCCGTAATGCGGACAATAATAGGACATGTTCTATTTCTTTGCGGAATGGACATACGGAAACGGAATGCACACGGAGTAACTTTTTGCAAATGAATGGTTCCGCATACGGTCCGCAAAAAAGCCATAATGGGCATGGAAAGAAAATACGTTTGTGTGCATGAGCCCTAAACCTAATGCATTTTCTGAATTCTGTTGTAGTCCTATGTAGGTAATTGACATATTCAGCTCTGCTACATCTCTCAGTAAAGCTGAGCACTGTAATTGATCGATTATATTTGCTGTTACCTCCTGAAGGTACGCCAGTTCAGGAATTCTGGGTAATAGTCTTCATGCTGGCATTGATTTCCTGACTGGCAGCCCCTGGATCTGGTCATTTGGTTTCTCCGTCCAGTGTACTGGGGTCAGTCCTATAGTATCATCCACACCGTGGCACCAGCAGGGGATTATAGGGCTTTATATTCGCTGCCACAGACCTGTCTCCATAGTTGCTGAGGCCTCTTTTGATTTAGATGTGGGCAGACACGTGCCCGTGGGCATGAACATTCAAGGTCTTGTCTAGAAAATCCTGGTACGAAAAGGGAAGACGTGCAGACTGTCAGCTGGGACAAGTATTAGGTCTGTACCAGTTTTCTGCCTCTGGTACAAGATAAACAAGAGTGTTCACAGTCTGTGTCAGCAAGCAGAGATCTTGGAAAAAAAAGTGGAAAGTTGCGGAACTTTTCCACCCTGTACCGAGCATGAATAGAAGTCAGGTGCCAATCACATCAGTTGTTGCAGGCAGTGACCTGTCCTTTCAGAGCTGTGTCTCAAAGGGCTGCCCTGTTGCCAGCAGCACAGAGTATTTCAGGATAGGAAAATTGTTTTGTTCTGGTGGGGAGCATTGACGTGTCGTGAGAACAGAGCTGTAGGTGAAAAGGTGCAGAGGCATGATGTGAAGAGGACATTGGAGACAAAGGGGAGGTCAGAAAGAATTGGTAGCAGCAGCAGAGTCACCCAGCAGCACAGAGTATTTTAGGAAAGGCATTGGATGATCATGATTGGGGAAGTGAAGTAACTACTAATGTACTGTAATGATGTTCATAAATACTAGTACTAGTATATACTAATGTACACTCACCGGCCACTTTATTAGGTACACCATGCTAGTAACGGGTTGGACCCCCTTTTGCCTTCAGAACTGCCTCAATTCTTCGTGGCATAGATTCAACAAGGTGCTGGAAGCATTCCTCAGAGATTTTGGTCCATATTGACATGATGGCATCACACAGTTGCCGCAGATTTGTCGGCTGCACATCCATGATGCGAATCTCCCGTTCCACCACATCCCAAAGATGCTCTATTGGATTGAGATCTGGTGACTGTGGAGGCCATTTGAGTACAGTGAACTCATTGTCATGTTCAAGAAACCAGTCTGAGATGATTCCAGCTTTATGACATGGCGCATTATCCTGCTGAAAGTAGCCATCAGATGTTGGGTACATTGTGGTCATAAAGGTATGGACATGGTCAGCAACAATACTCAGGTAGGCTGTGGCGTTGCAACGATGCTCAGTTGGTACCAAGGGGCCCAAAGAGTGCCAAGAAAATATTCCCCACACCATGACACCACCACCACCAGCTTGAACCGTTGATACAAGGCAGGATGGATCCATGCTTTCATGTTGTTGACGCCAAATTCTGACCCTACCATCCGAATGTCGCAGCAGAAATCGAGACTCATCAGACCAGGCAACGTTTTTCCAATCTTCTACTGTCCAATTTCGATGAGCTTGTGCAAATTGTAGCCTCAGTTTCCTGTTCTTAGCTGAAAGGAGTGGCACCCGGTGTGGTCTTCTGCTGCTGTAGCCCATCTGCCTCAAAGTTCGACGTACTGTGCGTTCAGAGATGCTCTTCTGCCTACCTTGGTTGTAACGGGTGGCAATTTGAGTCACTGTTGCCTTTTTATCAGCTCAAACCAGTCTGCCCATTCTCCTCTGACCTCTGGCATCAACAAGGCATTTCCGCCCACAGAACTGCCGCTCACTGGATGTTTTTTTTTTTTCGGACCATTCTCTGTAAACCCTAGAGATGGTTGTGCGTGAAAATCCCAGTAGATCAGCAGTTTCTGAAATACTCAGACCAGCCCTTCTGGCACCAACAACCATGCCACGTTCAAAGGCACTCAAATCACCTTTCTTCCCCATACTGATGCTCGGTTTGAACTGCAGGAGATTGTCTTGACCATGTCTACATGCCTAAATGCACTGAGTTGCCGCCATGTGATTGGCTGATTAGAAATTAAGTGTTAACGAGCAGTTGGACAGGTGTACCTAATAAAGTGGCCGGTGAGTGTATATAGGTATGACAACCAGAGCCCTCAAGGTGACGGTTCTTGAACACATTAGAGACATCAAAGCGGCTGCGGATGTTCTTGATGTGGAAAAATTCAAAAAGCTAAAACCAATTCCCAGGCATTTTAAGGTGGCACATAATTGCAATCCAAATGGGTTGCGATTTATTGGCATTGACAAAGTGATGTTAGGATGCAGAGGCGGAGACCTCAAAAAACGCCTCCTGCAAATAGAGACCAAATGGATGGTGTTATTGGATACTTTGGCTCCTTTGGGCCTGAATGAGGCCATCAGCTTCAAGCCTTTTCGGTAAAGCGTTTTTTAGTATATGTTTGTAACTTTATGTATTTGTATGTTTTATAGCCGAGGATTTTTATGTCTGGAGATCCGGAAGTACTTGAGGACACATAGTGGGATATTATGAGGTTATCTTCCCCCACACAGTATGGAATATATTATGGAATGGACTACATAACAGCACAATGGATGGGTGCATCCCTGGATGGACGATGATGAATTTACAATATTTTATACAGTACAGACCAAAAGTTTGGACACACCTTCTCATTCAAAGAGTTTTCTGTATTTTCATGACTATGAAAATTGTAGATTCACACTGAAGGCATCAAAACTATGAATTAACACATGTGGAATTATATACTTAACAAAAAAGTGTGAAACAACTGAAAATATGTTTTATATTCTAGGTTCTTCAAAGTAGCCACCTTTTGCTTTGATTACTGCTTTGCACACGCTTGGCATTCTCTTGATGAGCTTCAAGAGGTAGTCACCTGAAATGGTATTCCAACAGTCTTGAAGGAGTTCCCAGAGATGCTTAGCACTTGTTGGCCTTTTTGCCTTCACTCTGCGGTCCAGCTCACCCCAAAGCATCTCGATTGGGTTCAGGTCTGGTGACTGTGGAGGCCAGGTCATCTGGCGTAGCACCCCATCACTCTCCTTCTTGGTCAAATAGTCCTTACACAGCCTGGAGGTGTGTTTGGGGTCATTGTCCTGTTCATAAATAAATGATGGTCCAACTAAACGCAAACCAGATGGAATAGCATATCGCTGCAAGATGCTGTGGTAGCCATGCTGGTTCAGTATGCCTTCAATTTTGAATAAATCCCCAACAGTGTCACCAGCAAAGCACCCCCACACCATCACACCTCCTCCTCCATGTTTCACGGTGGGAACTCAGGCATGTAGAGTCCATCTGTTCACCTTTTCTGCGTCGCACAAAGACATGGTGGTTGGAATCAAAGATCTCAAATTTGGACTCATCAGACCAAAGCACAGATTTCCACTGGTCTAATGTCCATTCCTTGTGTTCTTTAGCCCAAACAAGTCTCTTCTGCTTGTTGCCTGTCCTTAGCAGTGGTTTCCTAGCAGCTATTTTACCATGAAGGCCTGCCGCACACAGTCTCCTCCTAACAGTTGTTGTAGAGATGTGTCTGCTGCTAGAACTCTGTGTGGCATTGACCTGGTCTCTAATCTGAGCTCCTGTTAACCTGCGATTTCTGAGGCTGGTGACTCGGATGAACTTATCCTCCGCAGCAGAGGTGACTCTTGGTCTTCCTTTCGTGAGGTGGTCCTCATGTGAGCCAGTTTCTTTGTAGCGCTTGATGGTTTTTGCGACTGCACTTGGGAACACTTTCAAAGTTTTCCCAATTTTTCGGACTGACTGACCTTCATTTCTTAAAGTAATGATGGCCACTCATTTTTCTTTACTTAGCTGATTTTTTCTTGCCATAATACATATTCTAACAGTCTATTCAGTAGGACTCAGCTGTGCATCCACCTGACTTCTGCCCAACACAACTCATGGTCCCAACCCCATTTAAAGGGAAGAAATCCCACTTATTAAACCTGACAGGGCACACCTCTGAAGTCAAAACCATTTCAGGTGACTACCTCTTGAAGCTCATCAAGAGAATGCCAAGAATTTGCAAAGCAGTAATCAAAGCAAAAGGTGGCTACTTTGAAGAACCTAAAATATAAGACATATTTTCAGTTGTTTCACACTTTTTTGTTAAGTATATCATTCCACATGTGTTAATTCATAGTTTTGATGCCTTCAGTGTGAATCTACAATTTTCATAGTCATGAAAATACAGAAAACTCTTTGAATGAGAAAGTGTGTCCAAACTTTTGGTCTGTACTGTATATATATTTTGTTATTATTTTTGCTTGTTATGATTGACAATTATTGATTGGAATATTGGTGGCACTTTATGTATTATCACTTTTGTTCACTATTGTTTGGTCACAGTTATTGATATAAAATAATTTATTATTATTATTATTATTATTCTTTTTTAAATTTTTTTTTAAATTTTTTTTTTTTAATTTGTTTTGTTTTGTGTGGGCCCACATATATTTTATTTCATCTTGTTTTTTGATGATTATGAATTGGAGTGTACATTCTAACTATTTATTGGTGTGTACTTGTGTGTAGTATTGAATATTTTTCACTGGTATTAGTTTGGAAACATGTATTGTTTGTGAATATATAATCATCAGGGGAGTAGCTATAGGGGGTGCAGAGGTAGCAGTCGCTACCCCAGGAGCCTGAGGGGGCCCAAAGACCCTTGTGCCACATGTAAAGTGCATGCAGGACATGTTACACCTTTGGCTGGAGGGAAGGGGTTAGGTCAAGAATTTGGCATTTGTCCTTTCAATTTTTGCCTCAGGCAGCATGAAGGCTATGTGCTTCCCTGCCCCTGTCCACAACGTACTGAGGGAAGGGGGGCCCAAGATGAACTCTTCCACCAGGGCCCATGAGACTTTAGCTACGCCCCTGGTAATCATCACTATCAGCGTCGCACATATGCACTTTTTAGGGTTTTGGTTTTAATTGTTATGCCCTTGGGTTACATAATCATGGATTAGGGTTGTGGTATATAATCATTGGGATGCTATTAGTAGTATCCATTAGATACGATTTTGGGGGAGGGTCCATCCTGTGTTCAAGCTGTTTGTTACATGGTCCGCCTATGATACGTGGGGTGGGTGGTGTTTTCTCTTGAGCAGGATGGTGGTGGAGCGTATCGCTGCATGCACTGCGTGTCACGTACCTTGGGGAGGCGCCCGGGCCCGGCCTTGATGATGTGACCGAATCGCCGATGCGATCCGCTCCTTGATGCTGGATGTGGCGCGTCCCTGATGGCGTGTCACGGATCACGCAGTATGATGCGCTCAGTGATTACACCTGTGTCCCTGCTTTTGGCGCTATGTGGGCAAGTATTTAAGGATCTCCAGTACATTTATGTGATACCTCCTGACGAAGCCTGTTTGAGGTAAAACGCGCGTCGAGGGTCATCAGTGGGTCCCCCACGCGCACTTAGCGGTAGCTGCACACAATGGGTAATGTATACAGTTGAGCGACTATTGGATCGCTTTTTGATCATATGATCTTGCTTTGCTATTTCTGGCAAACAGCATATATACTAGGTGTGCTGTATTTGGGCATTATTTGATCCTAGAGTGGTATATATTGAAATAAGGGCTTTTTATGTAGCATGATCTAGAGTGAAGATTTAGATTACCCTATTTTTTACAGTTTTGATAACAACTAATATTATATGATCTTTGTTATTGTTGTGATAAAACGATGTGCAGTACTGCTGGGTAAAGTGTGGTGGACCTATGGTTCCATTTCAGAGGTGGGTAGTGCACCCCTCATTTGGTTTATCCCCGGATAGAAGATTGTCTGTAAATGTAGATTTTATGAATTGATGTATTTTGTACAATAAAGTATATTAATTATTTCTATATATTTTTGTTTGTGGACATTGTGATCTCTTTGTATTAGGGATTTGTGTGTGACAGGGACAGTGTTGTAATATGGGTTGGCTATTAGCAGCGCAGAGTATTTCAGAAGAACATGGTTTGGGGGGGGGATGGGCAGCGACCCGACTACTCATGTGATGAGACCAGTTAGGAGAAAGATGCTTGTGAAAAGTGCAGTGACATGATGGAGGAGGGTAATGACAACAGCTCAAGGTCACAGACAGGCAACTCCAGCAGCACAGAGTATTTTAGGAGATCTGTGTGCTGATCACGTGAGGCCCACTGACCCGGCTGATTATCTGATGATGTTTGGAGATAACTGTATGTCACAGGAGCAACGATATTACAGAGGAGGGCAATGGGGCAAGTGGGCAATGAAAGACTGCAAGCTAGCAGAAGTCAAGCAGAGTACCCCAGCAGCACAAAGTATGTCAGCAGCGGAGCATGATCATCTTGTGGAAAGTCACAGACGGATCAGGGTCCTACATCACCACAGAGTATTTCAGAAGCAGAAAGGACAGATGGTCCTCAGCAGCACAGAGACTTTCAGGAGGCAGTGACCTGTCCACTCATTTGATGATAGTGAGGACAGGGCTCAAATGTCTCCCAGTTGTCTCATGCCATGTACCACTTAAAGGGGTTTTCTGGGATTTTGTTACTGATGACCTATCCTCAGGATAGGTCATCAGTATCTGATCAGTGGGGGTCCTACACCCGGGACCCCGCCAATCAGCTGTTTGAGATGGCACCGGCGCTCCAGTGAGCGTCGCGACCTCCTCTTAGCTTTTCCTAGGTGACGTCACGTTCATCGGTCATGTGGCCTAGGAGCGGCTGGAATGGGACTGAGCATGATACCAAGCATAGCCGCTGTACAATGTTTGGCGCTGTGCTTGGTGAGCTGCGAGCAGGTACTGGCGCTCACAGGAGCCCCAGTACCTTCTCAAACAGCTGATCGGCGGGGGTCCCGGGTGTCGGACCCCACCGATCAGATACTGATGACCTATCCTCATAGGTCATAAGTAGTTAAATCACGGAAAACCCCTTTAAAGGGACATAACCCCCAAATCCCCTCTCCCTGCTTTATAACTGAGCCAGTCCCTGTGATGATATCCTGCGGCTTTGAGGGCTTCTTCATAGAAGACAGTTTTATAAAATGTATTTTTTTTATAAAACCACAGATTAATTTTCCTTCTCATTATCCAATTATAGGAGCTTGGTATAAAGAGATTTTCCTTTGTTCCCCTGGATATTTGTGATGGAGAATTTACAAACATGCGCTACCATATAATTGTCTCTAGATAGCAGGGCGAGCGCCAGTACAGCGGGCGTGCATTGCCCGTGGGACCAGGGAGGGTGGATTAGGCCGAGGTGCTGACTGTAATGAAACCACAAGGAAGTGCTGAAGTCAAGTTATTGACTGCATATTGCTGTCTTCAGTAAATTTGAGAAGCCCCCTGGGATTTATGAAAAGGACCCCCTCCCCACAACCATCATTGTGTACTTGCTTTCCTGTACCTTGGTACTGGGAACCCATCCATTACCCCCTCCCTTCTCTTCAATTAACAAAGCTGTGTAATTCCTGTAGGTGTTGAATTCTCATATGCCACGTAGGAGGCAGGAGAACTGGAACATAATATATAATGCTTCTGTAGTACCGCAGTGTACAATGGATGGGGCTCCTAAAATGTGCCTTACACAGATTTATAACCGCGACCCTAAAGAGCAATGCTACGTGGGTGTGGAAAGTCCCCATTGTCTGATAGGTGTGGGTCCCACCGCTGGGACCCACACCTATATCGAGAACGGAGCGGGGAGTGCTGTGCCTGGAGGATCCCGGATTTCCCAGGGTCCGGCCATCACCAGGCGCAGCTCCCCGCTGCTCCCATAGAAATGAATGGTAGCGCATTGCACATGCGCGGCCAGGGCTCGGCTATTTTTGGCAGCTCCATAGAAATGAATGAAGGGCGACTGTGCATGCGCAGTGCGCCCTCCATTTATTTCCCCGTTCTGTTCTTGATATAGCCTAGGACCCACACCTATCAGACATTGGGGTCATATCCTAGCGATATGCCCCCATTGTCTGTGATGGGAATACCCCTTTAATCACAAGGAGTGCATACGACCCCTTTGTCACACCCCAAAATGAAGACCCCAAAGTGCATTTAGACACAAAACCTAAAATAAATACAGACCTCAGACCCCCAAATAAGTACAGTCACGTAAATAAATATAGACCCCAGACCAGACCGCAATCGAGGGCTGACAACCTACTCAATTTTTTTCTGGACAACTGATTCAAATATCATTGATGGTCCAAAATATTTACAGACGTACAATCTGACCCATTCTAAAGACCACAGCCCCACATCACATCATATACTCAACGTAACGCTCTTGAATCACAGAGATCCTGAAATTAAAGAGATTGTCCAGTAGTAAGAAAAAATCTTGTCACCCCATGTGAAATAAACTCCTGGACAGGCCCTTTAACTCAGACCCTTTTCTTAGATCCCTGGTAGAAGAAAAGGCTGAGCACATGTGGCCTACATGAGAATTACACCCAGTATACAGGACAGGAGAAGTGGTACTGTGCAGTGTCCATATATACAGAATAAGAGCAGATACTGAGAATTACACCCAGTATATAGGGCAGGAGAAGTGGTACTGTGCAGTGTCCATATATACAGAATAAGAGCAGATACTGAGACTTACATCCAGTATACAGGACAGGAGAAGTGGTACTGTGCAGTGTCTATATAGAATAATAGCAGATACTGAGAATTACACCCAGTATACATGACAGGAGAAGTGGTACTGTGCAGTGTCCATATATACAGAATAAGAACAGATACTGAGAATTACACCCAGTATATAGGGCAGGAGAAGTGGTACTGTGCAGTGTCCATATATACAGATAAAGAGCAGATACTAAGGATTACACCCAGTATATAGGACAGGAGAAGTGGTACTGTGCAGTGTCCGTATATACAGGATAAGACCAGATACTGAGAATTACACCCAGTATACAGGACAAGAGAAGTGGTACTGTGCAGTGTCCATATATACAGATAAAGAGAAGGATTACACCCAGTATATAGGACATGAAGAGCTGTGTAGTATCCGTAATTATATTGTGTACACCCTAGCACTGCACAGTATACAAGACAAGTAGTGCCAGTAGTATATAAACAGAATATGAGCAAATACTGAGGATTTGTTATATAGAATAAGAGGAGATAGTGCCACTTACAAACAGAAACAGATAAACACACACACAGACATTAAGACAGACACACAGATGCACAAACACAGAGATAAACAGACACACACAATGTAGTGATGGGTCGTTCGGGACTGAGTCGGCTCTTTGTGCCGGCTCTTTCAGGTGAACTACGAGATCCGGCTCTCAGCTGTGAGCCGAATGAGGGAGCCGGAAGTTGCAGGTAAATTCCTCCGCTCCCGCCGACTTTAATAACCAACACACTCACTGTGACTGCAGCTGTATAGGGCAGGATGGATCAGGTCAGGATGCTTACATTCCAGGACGATGTACCCGGCGGACGGACACCCATCCTGTTAAGACTCCGCCCCCTTGTGACGTGACGTCAGTGCCGGGTCACATGAGAAACACACTGACCCACGTCCCAGTGTCCCACGCTGCTTGTGCCGCCATTAGGGATAGGGAGACCTCTGGGAGAGAGCGAACCGTATAAGTGCTTTACTGTGAATACTCACCCAGCCAGTAAGTTTGGTGCCAATAATGGACTTCTGCTTGGACACTACAATCATAAAAAATAAAAAAAATAATAGGCAATTTGGAGGTGGAGTGCAGAGAGAAAATAAGAGTGGAGAAAATATAATATAGTAATGTGCAGCCAGCAGGGGAGGATCGGGTGAAGCATATGGCAGCAAAAGAAGGCTGCACAATACTGCATAGCTGAGAAGGCTATGTGCATTATCATATATATATATATATATATATATATATATATATATATATATTTAAAAAAAACCTGCCATATAATTAAAGAGGTCGTATCATCTCAAACAATGGGGGTCACCTCTGGGACCCGTCACCCGCACCCATCTCATAAACGGAGCCTTGAAATTCACGGAGGACGCACCGCACTTGCGTGGCCACCGCATACATTCATTTCTATGGGACTGACGTAAAAAGCCAAGCCAGCGCTCAGCTATTTTCGGCAGCCCATTAAAATGAATGGAGGGCGGCCGCATATGCGCTGTGCGCCCTCCATGACTTTCAAGACTGCGTTCAAGACTGTTTGTAGTCTTACATTAGATGAAAACCCTCTACAGCCACTAACCCAGACCATCTAGACACCCCCCAGCATTGTATTAGCTCAATATATATGAAGAGCCGTTTGAGAGCCAAAAGAGACGGCTCTTTTCAGTGAGCTGAGCCAAAAGAGCCAGATCACTCAAAAGAGCCGAAATTCCCATCACTAACACAATGATATGATCACACTGCTGCTGCTTCTCCATGCTCTCCTCTGTGGAATCTTTTAGATGGTTAAGGACCTTTGAGATGATTGATCATGTGACCTGCACATTTGATCTTCAAAGGTCCTTTACCCTTCCTCCATACTTGTATGTACAGACATTATTGTGCATAGCGATTTTATGGTAGTTTTTGCAGCAAATCTCTGCAAAAAACTACAACTAAACCACTCTGTCAAATTATCTCCATAGATATACGTGTCTGTAGGGCTGTGCGGGAATGCAGGGCTGGAGGCCATTGCAGATCGCCCCCCTGAGGCAAGAGAATCAATTTTCCTCATGGATGATGCACCCCTGCTCTCTTACTCATCATGGTCACTACAGAGAAGGGCTGAGATATAAACTTGTTTTTTAGCTACAGCAGTTTCTTTGTCTGTGTGTTTCATTTAGCTCCTGCTCACTCCTCCCCCACCCCTCTACATAGAATTGTATTGCCATGTGTAATATGATCCTTCTGTGAGCTGCTCCTGTCATGGACAGATTCAAAGCATATTTCAGAGAGAAAAGCATTTAGCAAGTTTGTGTGTGTGTGTGTGTGTGTGTGTGTGTGGGGGAACAGCTGATAACATGAGAATTAGACATTTCTCTCTGATAAGACATATTAAAAAGTTTCTCATGGTTGCTTGTGCTATTGATTTTTGCAAAGACTTTTGGCATCGCTGCAGCTGAGGGTCTACTTCACAGCTGGAGGTTGAATGGGGTTCCGACCCTGGCTGTTAACTATGTGATCATGCTGTGGTCCTTACAGTGGCATGATCAGAGGGGAACCGCCATCCCAGTGACTTCAGGATAGGTAATCAGTATCTGATCAGTGGGGGTCCGACACCCAGGATGACCGCCGATAAGCTGTTTGAGAAGGCATTGGCGCTCCTGTGAGCGCAGCGGCCTTCTTTCTGCTTACCAAGCACAGCGCCGTAGATTGTATAGCTTTGTATCGCGCTCAGCGCCATTCACTTCTATGGAGGGGGTCCCAGGTGTCCGACCCCCACTATCAGTTACTGATGACGAATCCTGAGGTCTTCAGTAGTAAAATTCTGGAAAACCCCTTTAAAATACATTTTATTGCGCACCCATTAAATAAAAGTAATAACATTTCTTCTGCATGAAACAGACAGCCATGTCAGTGAAAAAATAAAAAAGTTATGGTTGCTGAAATGCAGAGAGGCAAAAACAAAAAAAACATGCAGATGCAGGCAAAAGACCGTCAGAATGATCCACTCCAGCCATTGGCTTAAAAATAAAAAAGGCTTCATCTCAGCTATGATTAAAAGGTTTCTGTCACCAGAATTAACCCTCTTAAACCTGCTGACATTAGCGATGTGCTAATGTCAGCAGACCCTAACTCTGCTATTATTATGTTTATTGATGGCCCCCTTACTGCTGAATTCCTACTTTTGTAATATGTAAATTAGCCTCTAAGAGCGGGGGGGGGGGCGTTGTCCCTACTCCTAGAGGCTCCGTTTTCCTACCTCCTTCCACGCCCTGCCGTCCTTGACTGACAGGGCCAGGTCAGCGTTTGTCTCGTGCTGCACGGCGCATGTGCGAGATTTACCTGGCACTCAGGGCTGGCAGGAGAAGACGAGCACTGGCCCTGTCAATCAAGGACGGCGGGGTGTGGAAAGAGGTAGGTAAATGGAGCCTCTAGGAGCAGGGGCAACGCCCCCCTGCTCCTAGAGGCTAATTTACATGTTACAAAAGTAGGAGTTTGGCAGTAAGGGGGCCATCAATAAACATAATAATAGCAGAGTTAGGGTCTGCTGACATTAGCACATCGCTAATGTCAGCAGGTTTAAGAGGGTTAATTCTGATGACAGAAACCCTTTAAAGGTGTGTAGCACACCTGAAACATGTAAGCATCAGTTTTTCCTGGTGTTTCCTTGTGAGTTTTTCCATTTTTTACCTATATGAAATAAAGCCATTTTACTTTTAAACCGGTGGCTGGAATGGATCTTTATGACAGCAGTATTATAGTAGTTTTATTGTACTTATATTATTGTATATAGGAGGCAGTAGTTATATTCACATACATAGAGGCAATATTAAAGTTCTTCATATGTAGTAAATATGTAGTAATATTCTTGTACATGGAGGCAGTATTGTAGCAGTTATATTATTGTTCGTACTGTAGGAGGCAGTATTATAGTAGTTATCTTCTTGTACATGGGGACATTATTATAATAGTAATATTACTATACATATGAGGCAGTATTATAGTTGTTATAATATTGTACATAAGAGACAGTATTATAGTAGTTATATTTGTGTACATAGGAGCAGTATTATAGTAGTTATTTTATTGTACATAGGAGTAGTATTATAGTAGTTACATTATTGTACATAGGAGGTACCAGGGCTGTGGAATCGGAGTTGTGGAGTCAGAGTCGGTGTCCATTTTGGTGGAGTCGGAGTTGGAGTTGGTATAAAATGGACCGACTCCGACTCCAAAAATATAGAATAAATTGGTACATTTAGTTCAATGCAGTATGTGCTGAATATATTTTCAGAAGAATTTTGGAAAATGGTGAAATGTCCTATAAATGTCTGTTCTATTCCTGAACTAAGGATCTAGGCTTTCAGTTGAGATGACTGTGTGCTGCCCTTTATGTAGATGCTCAGAAGTGAAGCTCCTCTGCTACAGATCAGAGGAAAAGGGCACTGGGAAGGAATGGCTGCACTCATCTCAGATCTACTAGAGAAAACAGGATTAAAGGGGTTTCTCACTAGTTACAAAGATTAGCTTTCAACATAAAGGGACAGTTAAAAGAAGAAATTTCTAAGTACAGTGGTCAGTAGATTTTACTTTAGTCATGAACTATAGACAGTTCAGCAGGTCTCTCACTGCACACAGGTTTCTATGGTAACCTGCAGACCAGAAAGACTGTTATCCGATTGGTTGAGAGCAGTGAAGAATGATTTCACTGAGCTCTGAGTGATTACTTGCAGTAAGCAAAAGGTCCAACTGTTGTGAGGACTGAGAAGCATGGCTTTACCTGTAATTGTGTTAGACATCACTATCTCCTGCTCTGTCAAAGTAAGTAAATATATGCTAATAACTGCTGGAGACCCACCCACAGCCTGAGGAGACAGATTGAATGCAAACCGCCTGTTAGCCAGTGAATCAACGTGCTGAGAAAACCCCTTTAAGGCAAGTACTTCTTAGTATATCTAAACTTTCAATAAACTGTGCATAAATCAGTTGTCCAGTGCATATTCTCTCTGTATGCTTTATGTTTTAGTTTGCTTTTGCTCTGATGTAAAACACCTAGGGCCTTATGTATGAAAACTGTCTAGGTGTAGAAGATTCTTTGTTGCTCATAGAAACCAATCAGAGCTCCCCTTTCATTTCATATAGTGGAGAAATGAAAGGGGAGCTCTGATTGGTTGCTATTGGCAACAAAGAAAGTCTTAGACCTAGACAGTTTTCATACATCAGTCCCTTAGTGAGCTGTACCCAGAGAAGCCTGATACTGAAAGTTCAGAGTAAAAATATCTAGTACAACATATATTACAAACTTTTTTTGTCATGACATATCTGTACTATTGATTTTTGCAAAGTTTGTTTAAAGTTATCACTTAAACATGCGCCATTTATGAGGGAGTTGTAGTCGGTTTGGGAGTCGGGAGTCGGAGTTAGGGGAAATTGAGGAGTCGGGACTTTGGCTTACCGACTCCACAGCCCTGAGTAGCACAATGCATTCAGAAAGTCTTCAGCCACTTTTACTTTTTCCACATTTTGTTATTTTGCTGACTTGTGCTAAAATAAAAAAAAAAATCAAGTTTTACCCCATCAATCTACACTCAGTACCCCATAATGAAGAATATGAAAGCAGAATTCTAGACATTTTTTCAAATATATGAAAAAGGAAAAATTTAAATTTCGTATCGACATAAGTATTCAGATCCTTTGCCATGACGCTTGAAATGTAGCTTTGGGCCCTCACATTTCTCTTGATTATTTTTGAGATGTTTCTACTTCTTGATTAAAGTCCACCTGTGGTAAATTCAGTTGACTGGGCATGATTTGGACAAACTATATAAGATCTCCACGTTAACAATGTATATCAGAGCAAAAAGCAAGCCATGAGGAGGAAAGAACTGCCTGTAGAGCTCAGAGACGCTCTGGACAAATAAATTCTACTCCACTGAAAGTTCTCAAGAGCATGGTAGCCTCCATAATTCCTAAATGAAAAAACTTTTGGAACAACTGGCAACCCCACCAAGCTACATAATAATGGGGAGAAGGCCATGGTAAAAGAGCTGACCAAGAACCCAATGGTCACTCTGGATGAGCTCCAAAGATCCTGAGTGCAGATAGGAGAAACCTCCAGAAGGTCAACCATGACTGCAGCACTCCACCAATCTAGGCTTTATAGCAGAGTGGCCAGAGAGAAGCTTAAATATTGTACATACTGTAGGAAACTGTATTATAGTGGTTATATCGTTGTATATAGGAGGCAGATTTATATTAATTATAATACTGCACATAGAAGACAGTATTTTAGTGTGTTATTGCACATACTATAGTAGTATTATAATATATTCTTGTACATAGGGACATTATTATAGTAGTTATATTTTTATATATATGAAGCAGTATTATAGTAAGCTATAGTGTCCATTTTCCAACCCTTTAAAGATGAAATAAAGTTAAAGCTACTTTCATACTAGTGTTTTTGCTGGATCCGGCAGGGTTCAGCAAAAACGCCTCCGTTACTGATAATACAACCATCTGCATCTGTTATGAACGGATCCAGTTGTATTATCTTTAACATACCCAAGACGGAGCCATCATGAACTCCATTGAAAGTCAATGGGGGATGGATCCGTTTTCTGTTGTGTCAGATTGTGTCAGACAAAACGGATCCGTCCCCATTGACTTGCATTGTGGGTCATGAAGGATCCGTCTTGCTCCGCATCTCATCTCAGCTTTCTGCGGTTTCCTCTCCGGTATGAGAACAGAACGGAATGCATTTTGGAGCACTCCGTTCTGTTCAGTTACGTTTTGTCCCCATTGACAATGAATGGGGACAAAACTGAAGCGTTTTTTTGCGGTATTGAGACACTATGGCGGATCTCAATAACGGGAAAATATTAACACTAGTGTGAAAGTAGCCTTACTCCATGTGTTTTATCCGGTGGCTGGATTCTGCTTTTCCTGCTGGATCTTGGTGATCCACCTCACATCCGTGTCCTGGGATTCCTGCTGGAGCTGGTCGTGATTGACAACTATATGCAGTATTATAGTAGCTATTTTCTTATCAATAAATCAATGTTTTCTCCGTTCTCAGGTTCCTGCTTGTCTTCTCCTGCCTCGTTCTTTCTGTATTTTCCACGATTAGAGAATATGAGGAGAAGTCAGAGGGAGCCCTCTACATACTGGTATGTATGAAAAAGAGAGTGCCATCTCTTTGCAGGAAAGATGTGTGTAGTAATGTGTCCCACTGTGTGCATTGATAGTTTATGTTATAAATTTTACTGTAAATTTAGTTTTTAAAACGGTATTACACTGTTTACCACCAATGTCCATTAAACTGAGTTCCTGATGTCTCCTCCCAGAGACTGTGTTGATAAGGACTTATTCACGCAGCCAATTTTCTCTTCTATGTGCTGTGCACTTTAAAATGGACTGCTCACTGACCCATACAAGTCAATGGAGCTATTCACGCTAGTTTTTCATGGATCCATGCGCCTGATCTCAGAAACTCACTGCATGGCCTATCCTTATTTGTTCTTTTGGAAACATTTTCATGCCTCAAGTATGTAATAAAACCTGGCTGTTAAAAGTGTAAGTTTCTCCTTTCTGTTATCTTACACCCCTTCTAAAATCTAGTCTTTAATTTCCCCAGGAAATTGTCACCATTGTGGTCTTTGGGGTAGAATACTTTGTGAGGATCTGGGCTGCCGGTTGCTGCTGCCGTTACAGAGGGTGGAGAGGACGGCTGAAGTTTGCTCGCAAGCCATTCTGTGTCATCGGTGAGGCCAATCCTGCCATCTTTGTATGCTGCTATATCTTGCCCCCTCCAAGATCCACATGTGGTCACTGTGTAGAAATGGTATCAGGATGTGTGTACCCCATACCTCCCAATGTACCTCCCAGAGGTACAACTCCTGCAGCATGCAACTTTTTAAAAAGTTAAGCCACAACTCTAGCCCTGCCCAATCCCTGTCCATACAGGCCCAATCCCACCCAGTTCCCTTTGTGCTCCACTGATTATGAGCCTCCTCACAGTAATGATGCCCACTTAGTGCCCCCCTCAGTAAAGATTCCCCTTAAAGAGGTATTCCCATCACAGACAATGGGGGCATATCGCTGGGACCTGCACTTACACTGAGAACACAGCGGGGAAGGTGGAGGAGGGCGCACTGCTCAAGCGCAGCCGTCCTCCATTCATTTCTATGGGGCTGCCGAAAATAGCCGAGCTGGCTCAGCTATTTGCGTTGGCCCCATAGAAGTGAATGGGAATGGTGGGACCCGCACCTATCAGACAATGGGGGCTTATCCTAGCGATATGCCTCCATTGTCTGTAATGGGAATACCACTTTAAGTACCTTTTCACAGTAGTGTTCCCTGTAGTATAGATAACCCTTTAGTACCTTTATACAGCATGATGCCTCCTTAAGTGACGCCCACCAGGGGCTGAAAGATTATGAGCCCCTCAACAGTCTAAAGTTTTAAAATGACCTTACTACATAGGCAGAATAACAGTACAAAGATTACTACATAGAAGCGTCACTAGAACCAGACTTACGCTGGTCTCTGTCAAAAGAAAACTCTGGGGGTCATTTATTAAGACCGTCGTTTTAGACGCCGGTCTTAATAACCCCTGTATCTGGTGGTGGATCAGTTGAAGTTGAAGAGGCGCCGGCCCCTACAAAACTTTGGCGCATCCAGTGCCAGTCTAAATGTACGCCAGCTTCATAGCTGTCTTACATTTAGACCATTTTCTACGCCAAAAACAGGCCTACAAAATGATGAATAAGGCCGTTCCCTTCCCCTGCCCACCCAAAGCCCACTTTTTTAGACCTGGCGTGAGCTGGGAAAAGTCGGAGATTGCGGCGCAACTAACCGGCCTGAAGTAGGCGTAGGTATATTTCAGGATAATAAATGATCTCCTATATCTACTACCATTGTAAAAAGCAAACAAAAAACCCAGATCCATTCATGTGGATACTGGGCCATCACATCTATCAGTTGTACATCAAATCCAGCCTAATTGACAAATTTAGTAAGTATGGCACACACATCTGTAAGCAGTCACCTACACTGACACAGCAATACGCCTTTATACACTCGCTGGCACAGATTTACTAATCATAAGGATGGCATACGCTTAGACAGGCTGTGTAGACCTTCCCCAGATTTATCACAGGGGGTCAGGCTGGATGATAAATGTGGTGCAGGGACATATACTTTTCTCTGACTCTTTACCAAGTATAAGTTGGCTTACATTGAGACAGATTTTATGCCAGAATTGTGGTGCAATTTTGACACATTTAGCAATGCTCCACTCCTCTTCAACTAAGTACGTCCCCTTCTTAAGCAGGTTAGGGAGGAAAAGTGTAGAAACTGTAGAAGAGCCAAATTGTGCCACTTTTTAAACACATTTGTGGCGCAGACACATTTGTAGATCTGTTATATATCTGATGTAGGTCTAGACCAGGGATCTCAAACTCGTGGCCCTCCAGATGTTGCAAAACTACAACTCCCAGCATGCCCTGGTAGCCGAAGAATGTCCAGGCATGATGGAAATTGTAGTTCTGTAACAGCTGGAGGGCCACGAGTTTGAGATCCCTGGTCTAGACAGTCCGTCTAAGTTTATGCCATCTTTAAGATTAGTAAATCTGTGTCTTGCCACTAGTGTTTTCTTCATGGTCTTTTTTCCCAGAAAAGAAGAAATCAAAAAAGCTAAAAACCTCAGCATGCTGCCTTTCCCAAACTCTGCTGTACAGCAAAAGTTCGGTCTTTAAAAATGGTACCCGCTCACGAGCGCAATGGACACTATAGCTGCCGGGCTTCTGCTGTTTTAAACAGCAGACACTCGAGGCTGATGCCCGCGATTGGTGATAATGCAGTTGCAGAAATGTAAGTGCTGTGCTTCCAGGCCTGGAACGGCTCCCCCTACATGGCGATCGGGGGAGCTCTGATACGTTGGTTCTTTCTGAAGAAACACAGTGTATCAGGGCTGTAGTTCCTTTGGAGGCCTGCAGGTGGCAGAACTAAAAGCAAATGGGGCTTACAATGCAGTGCTAATTCACTGCAAGGTAAGCTAAAAGCTATCTGAAGATCACATATTCTAGCCCCGCGGGTGAAGAGGAGGAGGGCTAACAAAAGAAAAAGGAAAAAAAGTTATTATAAATATAAAAAGTATAAAAATTACTCCCTCTCCCCAGAATTAAAATAAAAATAATAAAAAATAAACATCATAGGCATTTTTGCATACCAAAATCCCCCCACTATTAAAATATAAATGTATCTGTCCCGTACAGCGAACACTGTAATGGAATAAAAAATGAGAATGGCCAATTGGCCAATTTTTCAGCACTATAGCTCCCCGAAAAATTTGAATAATTGACTTAAAAGTGATCAAAAGGTCATACACACTCCACAATGTTATCACTAAAAACTACATATCGTTAGGGGGGTCAAATTATGGCGATGAAACGATATTTATATTTTCCAAAGTCCAAAAATCCAAGGGTCATGAAGGCGTTAACATAAATGGAAAGAGCAAAAAAATACTTGTGTGTCATATTTCCCATAGGCTTTCAGCTACATATTAGAGATGATATTATGACAACAAAAACTGCAATCGCAAGAACAAGAAAATGTTGAGTGAAACCGGCCTGTAGGTGTTTGGGTTAAATAAAAACCCGGGCAGCAGTGAATGGTGTAAAATATCAAAATTAACCGACTTCCTTGCTGGAAGCGGCAGTAGAAAAATGTGATAAGGGACTTTTTTTTTTTCTTTTAGACCATTTACAGCTAACTCTGAAAACCACTTTAAAGCTTCTTTCACATTTCTGTTACCGGTCTCCAGCAGGCTGTTCCAGTAGAGAACAGACTGCCAGAGCTGCCTGGCTCTGGCGTAGCTGGATGTCACCGCATTGCCTGGCAGATCCCGTTATATTCAAGGGAGATCTGGCCACTATCTGGCAAATATGCCTGGATTTGGCCAGAAAAAAAGCCATTGTGTGCAACTATGTAGCAGGCAGCAATGTAAGGTGCTTGTCAGGTGTGTATGCAGCAGAACTGTGTGTTTCTATATATGTCAGCTGTGTTGCAGTGCTGTGTTTGTCAGGTGTGTATGCAGCTCTGTGTGTGCATATAATGTGTAATTGTGTGTATAATGTGTGTACTTGGCTGGTGTGTGTGTGTTTCTATAATATCATGATCATGGATTGTAAAAATAAACAAATAATCAAACCTGGCTGGACACTACAGAGCAACGACAGGAGGCACATTTAATGAGGTGACCACATGCACTATTGCTGTTTGTTTCAGTGGTCAGCAGATGACACACTAAGGTTAACGGGAGCTGACCAAAACTATTAATCCCCTCTATGCTAGACCCCAAAGATGATGACCTTGACCCCTCCATGTCATTAAACCACCAAGGAAGGTTGTATAAGTAGAAAATATTTTCTAATTTTCTGTTGTCTAAACCTGGGTGCGTCTTATAGTCAGGTGCATTTTATACTCTGAAAAATACTTAGTTCATCCTTTTGGGGGGGGGGGTGGTTTGAGTGGCCGAGCGCCCCATGTGAGTTTTGGGCCTCACATGGCTGCACAAACTGCTCATATTATAATCCACCATTGCCCCCCACAGTATGATACCACCTTAAGTGCCCCCACTCAGTGTGATGCTTCCTTAAGAGCTCCCCACACAATATGATATCCCCATAGGTACCCCAAACTGTATGAAGCCCTGATAAGTACCTGCACACACTATGATGCCCCTTAAGTCACCTCACACGTTACACAGTATAATACCCCTTAGTACCTCCAAAAGAACTACTCATCTAGCCCACTTTCCCACAACAAGCGAAGGAGTGCAGATCTGCTCTTGCCTTTCTGTGCTGTCTGTGGTCCTGTGAAGCTGGTGAGATGACATCAGTGCATGGCCCCAGAGTGCGCTGAATCATTGAGGGCAGCGGAATGATGGATAAGGGAGCTGACCATTGTATTCAACCGTATTTGTGTCCCAAGGATGCACTTATTGTTCAAGTTGAAACATGCAGCAGCTGTTCCGGGATATCAGCCGAAACTCTGGACCGCCCCGCCGGATCTGGGACGGTTGGGAGGTATGGCACAAAATAGAGTCCTAGTTCAGGAGCCAAGTAGAAACCAACCTACTGTAATATAAGCCCTGGTGATTGCTATGGTGGTATCTCACAATGCCATAATTATACCTGGTTCAAAAGTTGTGGCTGCACTCCAGCTTTGGTGCTAGAAGAGGCCAGTATGAAACTTGAGGAGGCCCTGATACAGATATCCTTATACAGATACGGGGTTGGGGCTCCTCAGCATTAACATGGTTGTTCTGGATAAGAAAAAGGGTCTGTTTTTTACCCAGAAACAGTGCCACTCTTGTCCGTGGACTGTACCTGGGATTGTAGCTCTGCCCCTCCAATCTTTCAGATTTTAATAGGTCTAATGGTGGCTGTGGCCACTGTACTGAATTGTCTGCACATAATGGGAGTATTTTTGGGGGACAACGTTTTGGACACACATGAGAATATCACCCTCTTTTCTTTCTTCTCTGTGCAGACATCATGGTGTTGATAGCGTCCATAGCAGTCCTGTCTGCAGGGTCACAGGGAAATGTCTTTGCCACCTCAGCTCTAAGGAGTTTGAGGTTTCTGCAGATTCTGCGTATGATCCGTATGGACCGGAGAGGAGGAACATGGAAACTACTGGGCTCTGTGGTGTATGCGCACAGCAAGGTATTGCTCACTGTGTAAGACATGGTGTTATTTCTATGACTGAGTGGTACTGGAGAACCGGAGATATATTGTATTCCCATACCACTATAAATATATATAATTTACGCCCTTTAGAAGTTGGGCCACCTGTAGGCTACAATCAGTATTGCACATCAACCTAAGTTAGTGAATATATATATGAGAAAGTGAAAACTGCTAATTTATTGAAAAAGAAAAACTAAAATTTTGCATTGACATAAGTATTCTGGCACTTTACCAGGCATGCCTGGATTTGAAGATTTTCTATTTTACATTTCTTTCTGTATATCCTCTCATGCTATATCAGGTTAGATTGGGACCATCGGTGAGCATCCATTTTCAGGTCTATCCAGAGATGTTTGATTGGGTTCAAGTCAGAGCTCTAGCTTGGCCACTAAAGGACATTCAAAGAGTTGTCCCTAAGCCACTCCTGTGCTGTCTTGGCTGTGCGCTTAGAATCATTGGACGGCGAACCTTCGTCCCAGTCTGAGGTCTGAGCACTGTGGATCATGTTTTCATTAAAGCAAACTGAGTTTTTAAGTCCAAGAAAGTTTTTATAATGTCTGCGCTTCTTTGTACAATCATAACTGTGAAGGATCAGTTATATTTGGGCTTCCCTAATGTTCACACTCAGGTTCTCAGCTAGCCCTAACACGCCCCCGCTTCCTCTCAACCGTCTTCTCTGTTACCAGGGATGGATCTTGCCTGACAACATTCAGTGGACTGCAACTTAGGTGGAAATGAGACCTCTAGTGGCTATGACTTTACAGCTTTTTTTCAGGAGGATGCAGGCAGATTTTTTATATGACGTGATTTAGAAGTTTGTTGGTTACACCATTCTCTATTAAATGAAATTGTGCGAGAGTACAGTGACTTTTTAAGAATATCTCTTCAGATTACCCTCAACTCTGACTAGTCTCCGTGTCCCATCCACTGAAACACTCCCACACAGCATGATGCTGCCACCTCCATGCCTCACTATAGTGATGGTATTGGCAGTGCCTGGTTTCTTCCAAACATGACAATTACAGTCCTTTTGGTGCTTTGCCAACTCCAGGCAGACTTTCATGTGTCTTTTACTGAGGAGAGGCTTCTTTCTGGCCGCTTTGCCATAAAGTCCAGAATGGTGGAATACTGCAGTGATTGTTGACCTTCTGGAAGTTACTCCCATCTGCCCACAGGATCTTTGGAACTCAGCCGGAGTGAATATTGGATTCTTGGTCACCTCCCTTAACGTGACCCTTCTCCCCAATTACTTAGTTTGGCAGGGCAGTGAGCACAAGGAAGAATCATGGTTGTTTCAAACTTCTTCCATTTAACAATTATAGAGGCCACTGTACTCTACGGAACTTTCAGTGCAGCAGAAAATTTAGCATACCCTTCTCTAGATCGGAGCCTCCACACTATCCTGTCTCTGAGCTCTACAGGCAGTTCTTTCCTCCTTATGGCCTGGTTTTTGCTCTGATATAAACTGTCAGGTGTGAGACCTTATACAGACAGGGATGTGTCTTTCCAAATAATGTACAATCAACTGAATGTACCACAGGTGGAATCCAGTCAAGGTGCAGAAACACCTCATAGATGATCAACGGAAAAGGAAGGCCCCTAGAGCTAAATTTGAACTGTCACAGTAAAGGGTCTGCATACATAGATCCATGCAAAATGTTAGTTCTTCTTTTTCAATAAAATTGCAAACATTTCTAAAAGTCAGGTTTCACTTTCTCATTAAGGGGGACTAAGTGCAGATTGATGGAGAAGACTTTTATTTTTTTGGCCGCAACATAACAAAATGTGAAAAAAGTGAAAGGGTCTGAAGACTTTCAGAATGCACTGTATATATTGTAGTGTCTACTTCACTATTTTCTAAGCAATATGTATATCTACACAGTACAGTCACATTATTATGACCACCAACTAATACCCTGAGTAACTGCCATGTGCAGCACGGACAGCAGCTAGACGGGCTGGGAGTAATGCAATAAGGTCCTGGTAGGTTGTCCCAGGTATCTGGAGCCATGCTGACTGCAGTCCATCCCAAAGCTGCTGGAGGGTGCGTTGGGAGATCCATAGAGAGAACACAATGTTCGAGGTGGTCCCACAGATGCTCATTGGGTTCAAGTCTGGGAAATTAGGGGGCTAGGGCAGTGCTTAGAAGTCTTGGTCATGCTCTTCCAACCAATGTCGGACATTTCTAGCCATGTGACATGTCGCATTGTCTTGCTGGAAGATCCCATCCTCCCCAGGGAAGACGATCAGTATGTATTGTATGTGATCTGCAAGGATGGATCCATACCTAAATCAGTTTCAGAGTGCCTTTCACATGGATGAATGGACCCACAGAAAGCCACAAAAAAAACATTCCCTAGACCATAACGCTGCCACCAATAGCTTGTGTTCTTCCAGCAAAGGTTGGAGGGTGTTTCTTGCCGGACACACCAACGTCCATCCGTTCCATGAAACAGAAAACGTGACTCATTGAAGTCAAATTCCGATACTGCTACAAAAATTGAAGCCTGTTCTTCCGATGCAACTTCATTTGCAGAGGCGCAGTGACCATCTGTCTGCTTCAGAGCCCCATACACAGTAGGGTTCACTAAATTGTTGTGTTAGACAGACATCTGGTAGCCCCTGGTTCATTTTAATGGTGAGCTTCTCCACAGTAGTCACTGGTCTGCCCTTGCGCTTCATAGACAACGTTCACCTCTCACATGAATGGCATATGGTGCTCCACAGTTTCCAGGTCACTTATTCACAATGCTGCCATTTGTCCACTCACCATACACTTTCACCACAGCAGTATGTGAACAGTTCACAAACTGCGCATTTTCAGAAATACTGCCATCCTTTGGCCTGAAAGCCAGTAATCATCCCTTTTGGCAACTGTGATAAATTGCGCCTTTTACCCATGACACCAAAGAGGGATATGTGTGAAGACAGCTTGTCCACACCTTATATACCCATCAAGCCAGCTCACCACACATGACTTCCTTCGTGAACTATGCCACTGCCAACATCAAAAGTAGGACGTGGTCATAGTAATGTAACTTTATATGGCACTGCAAGTGTGTGCTTCAGTCCACGTGAGACCGGAATAGCTTATAGGATAAAATGGGATACGCAAACATCTGTCAGGGTATAAAAACTTACACAATTGTGTTTTGGGTATAGTGTCCTTTTATTGAATAATGGTATCACCATTTGCCAACATGTGAAAACCAAACTCTGCTATGATTAAAAAAACAGCACAGCTCGGTATATACTTATGGTAGCATAGTCTATTTTTAAGTTTTTCCACATGAACCTGTTATAACTTACGTCTGTTGCTTATAATAGTACAGGAGTGTTATAAGAGGAGCGGATGATACCAGGTACATATGTGGCTGTAGATGTATCTGGAGGTTCTCAGCCCTGAAGATATGTGACATAATGTAGTGATCGTAGCTAAAGTGAGCATGACTAAAATAACAGGAAACAACATAAAGCATATAAACTGCACAGTAAATGGAATTGGCCTTGACTTTAGGTGCAGGGCCCTTTTAAGCGGATTATTTTTCACTTTATTATTACTTTTAGGAATTGATAACAGCTTGGTACATCGGCTTCCTGTGCCTCATCTTGGCTTCGTTCCTGGTTTATTTGGCAGAGAAAGAAGAGAACAGCGAAATGTTTGATACTTATGCCGATGCCTTGTGGTGGGGACTGGTGAGTGGATTGAGTTCTGAACCACACACTAAAGAATTCTAGGAAACTTGTAGAACATTCAGATTTCTTTGTTAATTTTTTCATTAGCAATTGGATACACTCCAGTAAGTGATGTATCTAAGGTTGTGTTCACATTAAAAAGGATCCATGGCATATTGAGAATCCTTTCTTTAACAGTCATCACATTGGGAACAGTAGAGGTCTACTCACCCAGGCTGTCTAAAAACGGGGAATAATTACTATTCTATAGCTGTCAACAGTCCTGAGTTTGCTGGGACTGTCCCTAACTTTCAGAGACAATTGCAGCAAATTCAGGCTGTCCCGGGCCAGAAAAGAGGGGGGGGGGGATTTGCTTGTATAAGCCATTCCCATAAGTGTCCTGGTTGGGTCTGAATATTCCCAGAATGGGACGTATGGTACATGCCTCGAATTTACCAACTGCAATGTTGGTAATTAACAAGTTCCAAAATACAAGGGGCTATTTACTATGACTGGTGTTTCTTATCATCAAAATTATCAAGAGGCGCATCCCCCGTAGTAATTGTATCGCATATCATGAGGTCTGTGTGTCGGAACATAAAATCTACCACCCCAAGGAGCTGGTGTAGAGCTAAGCTAAGCCCTGACCACTGCCAAGTGTAGTATAAAAGGTGGAAAAGTTGCAATTTTTTGATCGATACATTGCACTTGACGTTCAGGCCCCAGAAGCACAGCACTCCCTGGGAAATCTGCCTCAGATGCTGTGGTCACAACTGACCACGGCATCTTAGGGGTTAAATGTTTGTGATCGGCGTTATTGCCGATCACAGACATTGGCCCTGGGTACCTGCTGTTTAAAACAGCAGAACCTTGACAACTATGGTGCCCGCTATGCTCCGGAGTAGGCGTCATGTATGACGGTTTCCCTAAGGGGTTAATACATTTCTCTGTTGACTTTAGGTTTAAAAGGAGCCTGTCACCAGGAAATTCACTGATAAATAATGCCTTGTAGGGCTAGCTCAGCTGAATGTAATGATACCTTTAGGTCCTTTTACACGGGCCGATTATCGGCCGAAAAATCGTTCCTAGGAACGCTAGTGCCGATAATCGGCCCGTGTAAAAGTGGCCCTAATCAGCCGACGAACGAGCAAAACGCTCGTTCGTCGGCTGATTGGATCTTTTTTAGAAACCAAAAGATCCAATCTGTCGGGCGCACATCGCCCTGTGTAAACATGCGATGTGCGCCTGACAGTATGGAGCTTCCCGGCCGCACGAGCGATACAGCGATCACTCGTGCAGCCCGGCGCTCGATTCGTCGGGCCATGTAAAGGCTCCCTGCCCGAGCGCCGATATCGCTGATCGGCGCTCGGGCAGGGAGAATAATCGGCCCGTCTAAAAGGGCCTTTTCACTGAGTGATCCATTGCTTCATTTTGGAGAATAAGTACTATATCCATATGCAAGTGAGTAGTTAAAGGCTATGTACACCTTTGGAGGCAATTTTTTTTATTGTTGCAATGTACTCGTTTTGCTCTAAAAAAAATTTTTAGATTGGTGTTTATTAAAAATACAGAGCTGAAATGCTCTAGCAGCACCCTTTAGATTTTCTCCCTTTTCCGTCAGACCAGGTGCTGGTGGACTCCTTATCTCTGCTCTCTGAACTACCAAACACTCTTTATAGCTCCTATCTTACTGATAAGAATGTGGCTTAGGGCTCATGTACACGACCATATGTATTTTAGATGACATCCATGTGCATTCCGTATTTTGCAGAACGGAACAGCTGGCCTCTAATAGAACAGTCCTATCCCTTGTCCATAATGCGGAAGTAATAGGACATGTATTTTTTTGCCAAACGGAAATACAGACATACGGAAACGGAATGCACACAGAGTAACTTTTTTTTTTTTTTCGGACCCATTCAGATGAATGGTTCCGCATGCAGTCCGCAAACAAAAACGAATGGACACAGGAAGAAAATATATTTGTGTACATGAGCCCTTAAATAAGTGTTTAGGACCTCGCCCATAGTTTAGAGATAAGGTTTATTAGATGACCAGCACAAAGTGAAAGTACCAGTCACACAGTTAGAAAAACAGTTAACCCTTTGTGACAGAATGGCTCAATATTTTTTTAATAAAGGCCAATTGAAAATGATTTGTAGCCAAAAATGAGTAAAATGCAATCATAAAAAATCCTGCGAAGGTGTACATAGCTTTTAAGTGTACTGAGGACAGGCCCAAGTCATCCTATGCACCCTTGCTCCCCCTGCTTACTCTGCTATCCCCTCCCTCTCCTTATTTGACAGGGCCAAGTAAGATAAGTATGCAGAAACCCGGCTGTGTCATTAAGGGGTTAACAGTGAATTTTCTGGTGACAGACTCCCTTAAATGCAGTACAGCATTATAGTAGTTATTTTGCTATAGATATTGCAGTTCTAAGTGAATACAGAAAGTCAACTACACCTCTAGATACACAGGGGGAGATTTGTAATTCCCTGTGCGCCTGAAAAGTGGTGTTAAAAAGTCACAGATGCAACTTTTTTTAACTGCGACTTTTTAAAAAATTGTCACTTCCCTCTTTTTTCACCGTCCTCGGCTTTTTTCTAAAAGGGGGGGTGGCAAGGGCGTGGAAGGGAACGTGACCAGTCACAGCGATAAATTTATCTTCATTTACGCCAGTTTTCTGAAGATATGAAGGTTCTCCTGTCTATGTTATTGTGTATTATAGTAGTTATAATCTTGTAGATAGGATGCAGTATTATAGTAGTTATGTTCTTGTACATAGGAGGCAGAATAATAGTAGTTATATTCTTGTACATTGGGGCAGTATTAT
This sequence comes from Rhinella marina, assembly GCA_900303285.1. NCBI lineage: Eukaryota > Metazoa > Chordata > Amphibia > Anura > Bufonidae > Rhinella > Rhinella marina. The sequence goes on from ONZH01020234.1 coordinate 180,600, forward strand.
AGTAGTTATATTCTTGTACATAGGGGCAGTATTATAGTAGTTATAATCTTGTAGATAGGATGCAGTATTATAGTAGTTATATTCTTGTACATTGGGTTAGAATTATAGTAGTTATATTCTTGTACATTGGGTCAGAATTATAGAAGTTATATACTTATACATAGGGACAATATTATAGTAGTTATATTCTTGTACATAAGGGGCAGTATTATAGTAGTTATATTCTTGTACATAAGGAGCAGTATTATAGTAGTTATATTCTTGTACATAGGAGCAGTATTGTAGTAGTTATATTCTTGTACATAGGGACAGTATTATAGTAGTTATGTTCTTGTACATGGGAGGCAGTATTATAGTATTATATTCTTGTACATATAAGGCAATATTCTAGTAGGTATATACTTATACAAGGTGGGCCGTATTGTGGTCGCTATATTTTTGTCGATTGAGGCAGTGTTATCATAGAGTTTGTCACTGTTTCAGGCACTAGAGAAATGATAGCATCCTCCTGTTGTGCTGATGGTACGACTCTAGGTGTATTCTGATATAAATAGACCGTTACTAATAATAAATACATGTGATTGCACTTCAAATAGAGACATTGCACTTGCTGTTCAGGTGATGCTTTGCTCCAAATATGTTTTTAGATTTTAACAATGTAGTTTATACAATAAGAAAAAAAGTCACAAATACTCAGAAATTAACTTTTTCACCCTGATCAGTCCTCATGAATAATTAATCTGAACTTTGAGAATGTGAAATAATTGTGGGTTAACCAATATATTCATCCTGGATTGAGGCCATTAATGTAAACGCACTGATTTATCACATTTTATGTTATGATTGGAGTTGTGGAAGCAATTCGCTCACAAAGCAATGATGGTCCCTGTCTGTGGCTGTGTTAGGACATCTTGTATTTGCAAATGGTGCAAAACTTCTGATCATCAGAGGCAGAGAATCAGACAACTAACCTGTAGAAATGTGCTTATCTTTCCTCAGATCACTTTGACCACCATCGGTTATGGAGATAAGTATCCACAGACCTGGAATGGTCGTCTACTTGCTGCCACCTTTACTCTCATTGGAGTCTCTTTCTTTGCTCTCCCCGCTGTAAGTACATGGCTCTTTAAAAAGTTGTCCAGACCCCTTTGGGGGGCGATGGGGGCTCTTTTTCTGAATGACTTGACATGTTGACATTCACATACAGCCCATTAATTTTACTGGACAAGCTGTAATACTTAAATTCCCCTGTGGTGGCGCTGCAGGGAAATTGTAGGTTTACCTTTCCCCACTCCTGACATGCCTGTTTTAATAGCTTCATGCATTCCCCATGTAATAACAATTCTGGAGCATCTATTCTTATGTCTGTATGTTGTGCCATTCCTTTATTATTTGCACTAGAAGTTATGAATGAATTGCTATTTGTCTTCAGTAAGGGAACAGAGGGGAGGTAACAAGTTGGGGGTGTGTATCTGCACAGTCTGAACATGGCAGCACTGATTGGATAGAGTCAATCTGTGCAGGTACACACCCCCAACTGGTCACCTCCCCTCTGTTCCTTTACTTAAGGCAAATAGCAATTCATTCATAACTTCTAGTGCAAATAATAAAGGAATGGCACAACGTACAGACATAAGATTAGATGTTCCAGAATTGTTAATATGTGGGGAATGCATGGAGCTATTAAAACAGGAGTCAGGAGTGGTGAAAGGTCCTCTTTAACAAAGATTATAGCTGATTGTTTGTGGTGGCCCTATGAAGGGGGGTTCCACATTACAAATTTATAAAACTTGACTTTTTGTATCTCCCTTTCCCTACTATGAATAGTGAGTGACCTGAGTGAATGGAGATTTGGGCACGCCATTCTCTTGCTCCAAGAGGGTCCCAGCTGTCAAAAATGTATCCATAAATGTGTGTTATGGGGAAATCCCTGTTAGGGATGGGGCAAGGATAGTCTGTATAGTGGGTAGAGGGAAGAAAGCGGTTAAAGAGATGTTCTAAGTAACAGCTTAGTAGTTGGTGAGGGTTTACAGGGGTTTTCTGGGTTTACTATGGTTTTTAACAGACGTGCTCGTGTAGGTGTTTACCTCTTGTACATCTTACCCATGTCTTTTTATTCTGTTTGCACTCTCCTGGCCCATTTTCGCCATGTAAACAGATCACTCTGGTTAGTTTATGTAGCAATTCCTGTTACTGTATCCTTCCAATCCCATGATCCACTTGTCACAAACTTACGGTACCTGTCTGGGCCCCAGCGGCAAGATCTCCGCTTTGGCGTGACCGATCTGGGAAAGACACTCTGCAAAGTCACGCCCTGTGGTGACACAACAGCATCCTTAGGAACAGGATGCAATGTTCTTTCTCCCCAAACGGGCGTGTTCTGGAGGAGGCTAGCATTGGGTTGCTTGCTCAGCTGCTCTATTCCTGTGTTCTGACTAATGGAGCACCGAGTCATGGACCTATCAGGTTTTAATCCTGGGACTCAGTGCTCTATTTAAACCCCTTCCTGGCCAGAAACCATTGTCAGTAATAGGCTTTCACTCCCTAGCTGTGCTCCCAGTTCTGTTCTGTGTGCGTTTGGATTGCTTATTGCAGAGATGCTCAACCTTCGGCGCCCTAGAGTTGTTGCAAAATTACAACTCTCAGTATGCCCGGATAACCTTCAGCTATCAGCCTACAGCAGGGCATGGTGGGAGTTGTAGTTTTACAACAGCTGGAGAGCTGCAGGTTGAGCATCCCTGGCTGATTGGATTGACCTTGGCTTGCCTTTGACCACTCTCTGGCTCGTGATTTGGTACTGTGTTTCCCGTTTAGGTTTGGCTATACTGACCCATTCCTGTATGACTTCGTCTTCATGTAGTGTCTTCTGTGTGTGTCAGTCGTGCAATTAGCAGAGTAGGGAACGTCGACCAGTTGCGGACCTGCCGCCTAGGGCTTGCACTGTATTTAGGCAGGGACAGCAGGCTGGGTTCTAGTTTGGGCTCACTGTCTGTGTGTTTCTGCCTACTTTGCTGACAGCTCCAGCACCTCTCCTAACAATGCCCAGCTGGTTTATAACACTTCCATCCCTGCAAATTTATAGCATATCCCACCAGCTAGTTACATAGACACTCCCCTATCACTGTCCCACCCATGGACATAACCCTTACTCACTATTATGGCCACTACATTTTTAGAAACAGTGAAGATCCTGACCCTCATGTTGTTGTTTTTTTTATAGTATGTGTAATTCTTATTTAAGTTTACGGGTTGTATAGCATCAGCTTGTGTATTAATGCATTGGTATCTCTCCAGGGAATCCTTGGATCTGGATTTGCCCTGAAAGTCCAAGAACAGCACAGACAGAAGCACTTTGAGAAGCGGCGAAATCCTGCAGCCGGACTGATCCAGGTAATGGATGACTGCCCTCATTGCTCCAGTCCCACTACTGGGACTTGTTTTAGACTGTGTGTGGGAGGTGTAGTCTTCACTTCATCAGTCTGCCCATTGTTGTCAAAGCACAGACGTCATTCTGTGCTGCAGACAGCTCCAGCAGTGGAACAGATGGCACCAGGGGAGGTTTTAGAAAAAGGTGAGGAATAACAAAATGAGGAATAAACGTCCTCATGTGAAGTAAAGCTTAGGAACACGAGTAAAACTATAGCCATAGCAGCCATAGCACTTGCTATGGGGCCCAGAGATTGAGGGGGCCCAACCAGTTGCAAGAACATTGCAGCTTTTTGTAGGGAATAAAAGTATGTTGCTTTTGCTATAATGTGGGTTTTCTGATATATGATGCTATTATGCTACTTATGCTGCTGTTTTAATTTTCTGCCACTAGGTGGTTGGGGCCCCATCTTATTTTGCTATGGCTCAATGAATTATAGTTATGCCTAGAGATGAGCGAATCATCCAAAATTCGCTTTGCCGAATGTTCGTCTAATTTTTTAAAAGATTCGTACTTAATACGAAGCTATTCGTCGAAGCTGCGTACAAATCATTAGTTAGTCGTGTTCTACGAACATTCCCGCGAATACTTACGCCTGAGTGTACAAAGTGCGTACAAAGCTTTAGCGTATTATTGTCTAGGCTCGCACAAAGAATGAATATACAATAAAAGTACGCTACTCAACTGAATATGTACGCATTAGCGTACAAATTATCAAATGCATACAAAGCATTAGCGCACAAAGAGTTCTGAAGAATCTGTGTAAAAAATTTCCACGATTCGTATCGAATCTACGAAGCGACGAATAGATTCGCTCATCTCTAGTTATGCCCATAGGAATCAAGGAGGAGGGATAATTCCACAAGCTACTCCTCTATAACTGTTTTGGGACTACAAATCCTAGCATGTCCTGAGGGGCAACACACCTGACGATGCTTATCTTTGAAAAAAAAATATTGGGATGTATCCTTGTTTCCTGCACTATTTTTTTCTATCCTGGGTTCTCTACACTGATACAAACCACAAGACCATTTCCATCTATTGGCAGCAAGCAGAGATCTTGAACTGGCAGTTCCTTGTCAGTAGATATTTCTTTCCTTCAGGATCCCCAAACAGAAGTCTTGGGTCAACTACAAGGTGTCCAGTGAATGAAAAGTTATCCAACTTCCTGGTTTATTTTACATTTCAATGTTTGCTTTCCGCTTGTTGTCAGTGAATGGAAATGTTCTTGTGGTTGGGTCTAATATATCTGTGTAAGAGTTATCAATTTTGAGTTCCACACCAGAAGATAGAGAAACAGTCAAAGTCAGATACAGTAGACAGATATATAGAGACACTATAGAGATAGAGGGAAACAGACAAAGAGCCATAGAGAGGGATGAATTGAGAGAGAGACGGATGGAGAGAAAGAGGGATGAAGAGAGGTGGAGAGGATGGATAGATTGACGTGTATAGATAGAGAGATAGCCATCTCTCTCTAACCATCATTAGTACCAAGGCAGAACCTGCTTTCATAGCTGAACACTATAGACATATACCCATACGAAAAATATGATGTTCCATGTAAAATGCCCTCAAAAGTCAAGGGGCACTACCTCCGACTGGAGAAGAAAAAGTTCAGTCTCCAGAAGCGTCAAAGCTTCTTTACTGTAAGGCTACTTTCACACTAGCGTTTTTAAATTCCGGTATTGAGTTCCATCATAGGGGCTCAATACCGGAAAAAAACGCTTCAGTTTTGTCCCCATTCATTGTCAATGGGGACAAAACTCAACTGAAGACAACGGAATGCTCCTGAAGCATTCCGTTCCATCTTCAGACCGGAGAGCAAACTGCAGCATGCTGCTATTTTCTCTCTGGTGCAGGCATCCGCACCAAGACGGATCCGGAATGACCCCCAATGCAAGTCAGTGGGGACGGATCCGTCTGGTGTGACCAACATGGTAAACGGATCCGCCCTCCATTGACTTTCAATGGAGTTCAGGACGGATCCGTCACCACATACATACAGACAGACAGACAGACACACACATACACACAAACACACAAACCTGGAGTATGTAAGTATGTATCTGTTTGTGTGTATGTGTGTGTATGTCTGTATATGGTACTGTGTGACATGTGTTCCGGCCCCACACATGTCCCTGTGGCAGTCCAGATCCGACGGCACCCTTCACCTGCCGGATCCGGACTGCCGCTAGTGTGAAAGAGGCCTAAGAACTGTGAATCTGTGGAATAGACTTCCTCAGGACGTGGTCACAGCAGGAACAATGGATAGTTTTAAAAAGGGTTTAGATGAATTCTTAAAAGTAAATGACATTAATGCTTATGTAAATGTGTAGAAATCTGAGTCTCATTTCCTACTGGGATTCGCGTCCCCACCTATCCCTTGGTTGAACTTGATGGACTTATGTGTTTTTTTTAACAGTATTAACTATGTAACTATTGTTTGCCATTGATGGCCACATCAGAGTTCACAGGAGGGCTGAAGAGTGCCTACTGCCTTCATGCATTGTTCGTAGATACACAGGTCCAACACCAGTTGTCCTGCCCATCCGCGCGTGGAATTTGTTGAGGGAACAATGACCAGACTTTGGTATGTCCAGGACATCAAGGAAGCAATCCTACTGCCTTGATTCAGTTAGAAGACATGGTGTTCTATCAAGATAATGCCCACCTACACACTGCCCACGATACACATCGTGCTCTTCAGGGTCTCCAGCAATTCTCCTGGCCAGGTTATTGATGCCCACTGATTAAATGTTGATGACCTATCCTGAAAAAACCCTTTAACTAGAACAAAACAACCAGGTCCTTGAACTGGGTAGTAGAGGGGAAATAAAATTCAAGTTTTTCCCCTTGTACAGTAAATGGCTGTCTACCAGAAGGAAGAGTACTGAATAGCACCTTCTATAGATGGCTTAGCAAGCAGGTTTTATCCTAAAACCCTGTTGATTAACTTACTTCTTATCCTATCAAGTGACAGCTCCAGTCTGCATTTGTAGCAACCTACTGGGGAGAGCCAGGAGGAGGGGAGTAGCAGTTGTGGCACTGATTGGAGTGGTGGTGGTTTATGTTAGCTCTCCTCACTCCAATGCTCCCTGGTTCATATAACAGCAATTCTTCACAGTTCTGGAGTATGTTACATGGTAGGCTTCTTCCAATACTTGTGTAGAGCCAGTAGCAATGATTGTGGTAATCTTCCCTGAGCCTCACTCTAAGTTCACATTGCAATCTTCCCAAATAACCACAGATGTGCAATTCTGTTCTTATTAACTCTTTCTACAGTTCCCAGTTTCAGGGTGCAGATCTTAGATTTGGATGGCCAGTCCATCTGAAAGTGTTGTGCGTGACAAAGCAATGTACCGTTTCCACAGTTGTAAAGTCTTATTGTCATAAACATGCGGCACCTTACTGTCTGAATCCAGTGCACTGCCTTGTTGGTTCTAGAGCTTCTGTGGACGTCTGTTTTTTTCCTTTAGGGGTGGTCTTTTAAGTTGTCCTCTGGTAGCATTTCAGTCTCAGGAATGATGTTTTCTGGATGAGGCTTCTCTTTGGGCCTACTCACATATTAAGGTCTTGCATCTAGCTCTGCTCAGCTAAGACTCTCCACTAGCTGGGGACGGGACCAGCCCATCACCCTGGAAAGTAGGCTACGACTGGCAGTGTTAACTATTTGTTGTCTATACACAACCATTTGGGATGTACAGTGCATAAAGAAACATGTGCTTTTAACATTAAAATCACATCATTTAACTCTTGAAAAACAATAAAATTTTAGCAGGGATCCGCTGGGTCACTGCATGTTCCTTTGGACTGCAGCTGTAGTTAGGTTGTTAAACTCAATCATTGGTGCTGCAAATTCACCCTTACTTTAGACATTACAGAAATTGCCACCTGAAGACAATCCTTTTCCGAATGGTTCTCTAGTCTGTGGCAACAAGTCTGGCTATTCATTTCTCTTGCAGTAGCTGCAAAAATGACCAACGATGGGTTAGGTCTAGCAGATCAGAGACTCCATCTACAGGTAGCCTCCCTGTTCTGTCTCATAGACAGGGGCGGGGGAGGAGGCGAGCGCTGGGTTTCCATACCAGGGGTCCACATGTTTGGATTCCATATTACCTATTAGGGCATCTGGACAGGGGTTGTTTTGATGGGACTATAACCAACCTTTTCTTTTTTTAGGCGTCCTGGAGATTCTACGCCACAAACTTGTCTCGCATGGACCTGCACTCTACGTGGCATTATTATGAACGCACTGTCGCTGTGCCAATGTACAGGTAGAACATATAGCCCTGTGTCACATGATTCTTCCAGTCATACTCCCTCGCCTCATAGGTTCTGTTATGTCATCGCCTGAGAATTTTGAGTTTGTTTTTAATTTAACTTTCCCGTTTTTGAATTTTGTTGTGATTATTAATTTTATTCTTCTCTTTGCTTTGTGTAATTTTTTGTTTGTTTGTTTCTTTTTTGTCTTTTTTTTCTCATTTGACCCCCTCACCCCTACCATTATCAGTAGATGTTTTGTTGTGTCATATGAAAATATGAAGACGACTCATTCATCAGAGGATACTAGAGGTAACTCTTCACAATGTTCTGGGGTGTGGGTATGGAATGACTTTTTGGCTAAAACCTCAAAAACAGGACTCCTACATTATGTCATGGTAGAAGTTCTAAATTTGGAAAGATAGGTGTGTAGGGCTAATAGTCTCAGTTTGAAGGTCCATAAGAACTATAGGGTTATGTTTCTTGCCTGAAAGGGTCATAAAGAAATTGAGGAGAATGTGCATACTGAGCCTGTGCTCACATGAGAGGATGGAGCTGCTTACCTTGTTCCACATGTAAGTAGAACTTACCAATTTTTGGATTAATTGAGTCCAATTCTGTTGGTTGGAAATTATAGTTACCATAGACAAACAGGTTATCACTATAAATACCAAGCATTAGTCTTACTGAGGGCGTCTTTGGTTGGCTTAACTATATTTTATTATGTAATCCAGATGCTACACAAAATAGAAATATAGTGCCACCTACAGGCTAGTAATCACTACTACAATGTGTCATATACTTCAGTCCTCATATACCCCCTCAGTTCTAGCACACCCACAAAATTCTTGATCTTTTTTGCTTTTCTCCTCTCCTTTGCTGTTCGACGAGCAGCTCTCAAACGTACGGCGCATCCAGGTATGGCACAGATTTATGTGGAACGTAGTGTCTTCCACCCTTTCCCTGGTATTGTGCTGTCAACTTGCCATCTCAGCTGTGATTTGTGTACCCTCAGTGACTGTGAAATCTCTGTGAACATTTTGTGGTAACCCTGTGTGTGTATATTATGAGAAAAACACATTATTTTTGGTGTTTCACCCGCACAACATCTGGGAATGAGGAAGTGTTTTTGAAAAAAATTTGGAAAATTGCATGAAGTTGACCAGATTATGTCATAATTCCCATGACCTGATGTGATATTTCAGGCTACATTATGGCTGCCACAGTGATATCACTAAAGCTGCCATTTGGTGCACTGAACTCATACTCATGACTTCACTAAAGCTACATTCACACGACAGTGAAAAAAAACGGCTGTTAAAAGAGGCGAAATGGTTCATTTTTAGTGGTCGTTTTTTCACAGATGCCTTTCTGTGATCCCCGTTGAATTGTATAGGGGGGGCCAGTCCGTGAAAATGGACAAAATGGACGACTGTTATTCACGACCCGTTAAAAAAAACGGCCGCGTGAATTGAACCATAGACTGCAATGGTGCTGAAAACGGCTGTGTGACGGCCGTTTTTCACTGTCGTTTTACCGTATACTGTAACTCCATGTTGTTTGTCAATCTGGGAGGGTTCACTTTTATAGGTTGAACATGAATTCCTCTCTATTCCTGTAAATCTCTTGTGTTGTGTCAACATTGGTCATGAGATATTTATGTGTGGTAATTTTCCTCATGTCTTACTCCATGTTTGTGGCTAGCAGGTTGTCTTTCCTGAATGATGCCCCTTTAAGTGTTGGAACTATAACACAGTAGTATTTTAGATCATTGCTATCTTCTTGGGGGTGAGGTAGTATTGAAATGCCTGAAATTCAAAGGATCTTTAGAGATTCTTCTTGACGACTCAAAATGATCAGACAAAAAATGACACTACTGCAACAAAAACATTTAGTCATAGCAAATTTAATACCCCAGGATATGATAGATTAGTAGTGTAAGAATAAGATAACTTGGCCGATGTGCCCCCTCTGTTGAGTTTAATACATCCAAGATCCACTGCATTGCTGCTATTGTTATCCTGTGTGATCTAACACTGTCCTTGGGCTGGCCTTAGGAGTCAGTTGTGGTAGACCTGCAATATTTCTAGGAAATGATGGCTTACTGGCCTCCAGAAATTGGTAAATCTTTTGATTTGTCCAGTATCTCACTGTACATCTTGGTATGGTCACCCAACTCTTGTACCATGAAGTCCATTACTCTGGTGATTTTTCAGTTGGAGATCCGTGAACTGTGGCTCTTTTGGTCTTCTTTTCTGTCCCACCATTCATGTTGACCTTCACAATGTTACGTGTTACACATTTTAATAGTACATAGCTCCCCGTCTGTAGTAGAGATACTTGGATATAGGCAGTTTTGCCGGTGATCCTTTGCATGATGTCTTTGCCCATAATGTACCAGTGATTTACAAATATTGAAGAAGGGCCCGAAAAGCCAGTACTCATAACTCAGAAGCCTAGTTCTCTAGACATAAGAAATATGGTAAGGCATTTTTGGAATTAATTATTTTGACATATTCAATAGCAGATGCAGATCAAGGCTCAAATCTTGGTTCACCAAATTTTATGATGTTCACTATATGCATTTTATGAAATTCTTTACTCCATAGCTTCCCAGCTGGTGACACAAACACAGATTTTGGCTCAAACCCCGCCATTCCTATTAACTTTCTTTTGTTACATTTTCAAAAAATATTTACCCCCCGCTTCCCCACCATAATGGAATACATCATCTGGTATACATTATCACACATCAATGTTAATATTAATAAATCGTATTAATCTGAGTCTTCAGAAGCCTACCCATACCAGCAATATATTTAATAAATGGATTGTAAAAAAACAAAAACAAACATTGATTTTTGGTTACAATACATTTCTAATACACTGTCTTCCATATCCTTTTCTTAGGCTGATTCCACCACTGAATCAATTGGATCTTTTACGGAACCTAAAGAGCAAATCGGGACTTACATTCAGGTCAGATGTGCAATGGGGGGAAGTTTTAATATCAATGAAACATATTATATTTTTTTTGTACAGCTTAATATACAGTACCTGATGAAGATCGAGTTGTGTTGCACCCTGATTACCCCTAATCATCTTCATCTCCTCCTACTTGTAGCCTATCATGGATATCCATACTGCAGTGTCTGTATATGTGTGTGTATATATATATATATACTAGAGCTACAGGATTGGACATAATGTTGCCACATAGCGACATACTGTTGGTTGCCATAGTGAAAGCATTGCATTGCAATCTTCTTGTGCCTTGTGATGCCATAGTCCAGCTTTCCCACTCTACAACATTGCAGGTGGGTACTCAAACTAATGGATGTGGTGCCAGGTGACATGTAGTGCTGGCTTTAAATGTTCCCCATTTCCATTAATATTAAAGGGGTTTTTAAGAAAATAAGAAATAAAATTTTAAAAAGTTACTCCCCTCCACCAATCATCCGCCACTGCTGCTCCAACTCTGCCCCATTCCTTGCTGCTTTTCACTTCCCAGTCCAGGCTCAACACACTGGAAATACCAGAAAAGGACTGCTCAGCCAATCAGTTGCTTTAGTGTTGGCCGACCTCAGCCTAGTGTGGGCCTATAAGTGGGCCTTTCCTGGCAATTCCGTGTGCCAGGAATTGAAAAGCAGTGAGGACCGGAGCAGTCGCGGAATGGCTGTGGCGGAGGATCAGTGGAGGTGAGTAATGATTCTGTTTTAGTTTTTATCCTTTTTGACCTGTTATATTGAAAAAAAAATCCACTGGAGCACCCTTTTAAGTGGATTTTTCCTCAGAATATTGGTTCACTAGAACCTACTGTAGTCAGTTTTCATGCCTAACAGTATATATATATATATCAGGTTGTATGTATATGTATGTATATAAATATCAGGTTTTCAGGGTTCTTACAACTTTTTGCTGCATCGAAAGAGTTGATTCCAAGTAGCCCTCAGGGACTTTTTGGATAGTACTTGGAATTTTAAAGATTGATCCATACTAAGGAGGTTTATATAAAATATTAGAAAAGTAACTTGAAAATAAGGGTTCACATACTATTTTGGGGGGTTTAGGTGATTTTCTATACTGTTTAAATGTATTGTCATCCCCCACTCACTACAAGGGAAGATGTAACGACTGTGCTGAATCCCCTCAGTGGTCAGATTGCAACAAAGCCGTGTGAGCGAATCCAGTTGCATCATTCAAGGCCATGACATGACTTGTAACTAAAAAATCAGGATATAAATATTAATTCATCCTGAAATATTTATCTACAATCTTCCTGGATTTGCCTTTGATGTTCTGTGTCCAGGATTAGTCGTAGTGAACATTTTTGTGAATTATTTACTCTGTGTGAACATGGGGTCAGTTTTAGCTCTTTTTTTTCCTTTTTTTCTGACGCACATCCAAGTTTGTGTTCCGCTTTCAAGGCGATCAGTATGCGGTTTCCATGGCTACAGGCTAGTGCGGTTACCATACCAACGCCTCCCTCTCCACTTGTGATTCATCTCTTCCTCGCATCCGATGGATGTGAGGATGGAAGCACAGTGACTCCCCAATGGCTGAGGAGAACACAATTATAAGATTGCTCTCCCCCTTTATGATACAGTTTCGGATTCACGGTTTCTATTTGGATACATTTATAATAATTAATATTATTATAATTATTATTAGTTATTATTTATCCTTCTTTGCCCAGATCATGTATAAAGGACCGTTCACATGACTGTAAGTGTTTTGTGGTCCGCAAATTGCGGATTTGCAAAACATGGGTACTGGGCATGTGCGTTCCACATTTTGCGGAACGCACATTGCCAGCTCTATGATAGAGATGCCCCGGACAAGAATAGGACATACTGTATCTTTTTTCGGGGATGCGGAACGGAACTACAGATGCGTACAGCACACGGTGTAATGCTGTTATTCAAGTAGTATGGGCTTGTCACTGTACCATTCACAAATTGTAGGGCAGTTCTGTATTAACTACACACACCTGCCCACACTGTAACACCACCACCACCAAAGGCTCGTCTGGTGACAACAGTGGCTGATGCATAGTGCTCTCCTTGATGTCTCCAACATCGTTGGAGGCCATCATTTTTGCTCAGCGTGATTCGACTTTCATCAGTGATCAGCACTGAGGCCTACTGGCCCCTCATTCAGCGTAGATGCTCCCTGGCCCATGCAAGACGATGACACATGTGGTCAGGTACCCTTGCAGGTTGTCTAGCACACAGACCATGCTGATGTAAATGGTTTCTAATGGTCTGACATGACACTTGGGTGCCTCTCACCTCCCTTAAATGTGCCTGGAGTTGTGTGGCATTCATCATCCTGTTCTGCAGGGCCTTTTTCACAATGAAGCCGTCATCAGTGTGGGATGTGGCCAAAGGACGTCCACTTCTATCCCTTTCTGTGACTCTTCCAGTCTCTCTGTATCTCCGTTGCAACCTGCTGATGACACTCTGTGACGCTCTAAGCTCAGTGGCCACTTCCGTCTGAGAAAATCCTGCTTGAAGCCTTGCAGTGGCGAGGCACTGTTGATCAATTGTTAGGTATCATCTTGGTCTCATGATGTCAAAATGTGAACAGCATGATGAGGAAGACTGTTTAAATACCAATTCTAATTGAACCAGGAAATGTATTGGTCGATTCAAGGATCAAACACCTGTTGTGAATTTTGCCATTAAGCTCCTTGTTAGAGAACAGCAAGTTGTGCAAAAAGTACTGAAACACTGAATAGTTGGACATGTGCATTCAAAAGTTTAGAGAAGGTCACATTAAGTTCACCTGTAAAGGGTAGAATGCATTTTAGGTTCATCCTGAAATTTCACCGATAAGCCACATATCCCTAACTTTTTGTGAGTAGTGTAGATTAGACTAGTACATCGTGTTTCATGTTATTTTATACTGTGCCTCCTCATCCCCTCCCCTTGCAGCCATATTTCCTCACTTGCTTTAAATCTCGCTTGTGTCCCAGGCAGACGGTAGCTGAGAATTAACAGAGAATGCATCATTTTATCATTGCATTACAACTAACATAATATTGCTTCTTGTTTTAAGGAAAGAGCAGCAGGCTGAACCACCACCCAGGTGGGTACCCGGATGTGTCATGTCACCCTACTGTATGCCACCCTCATTCATGGTAACCCTCACTGATGCCCACCCACCAGCTTCTGTGGCTGCGCAATCCCCTTCTCTGATGCCTGTTCCATTCCACATTCTGTGTACTCCCCCTAATGTCACTAACAGCTCATTGCCTCTGTCGCTTACACACTACGTGGGGCTTCTACACAAATGGCGAGACAAACTGGAAAAAACAATGTAAAAAAATTCTTAAAGGTCTGCGGCTTTATTTGTTCTGTGTTCCTTCTGATTCTGACTAGGAAATTTTCCTGTAGGGTCTATGGCCAGTCCACCACTCTCTCCTTTTGTACTCCCTGCTGATGGAAAGTACCTGAGATGGCCAGTTACTTCTTATCTCTCTTATCTCCATACAGTAGATATAGCATGCATATTTGGCAAATGAATTATTAAATGGAGTCAGTGACCCAGCACAGTGCCTTGTAGCACTAGCTCAGCTGAATGTAATGATACCTTTCACTTAATGATGCGTTGCTTCATTCTGGAGAATACTTTTAATCTATATGCAATGGCTTGCATGGGAGACGTGAAAGGAGAGGATGAGAGTGGTAGTCTTGTGAGAGGTGCTAGTACTCACTGTGGCAATCGCCCTGATCCAGCACTCCCTGGACTGTGCACAGTAAAGAGGGGGCGCACCTTTGTTTCCCCGGGGCACATACTGGTGAAGGTCTCTTGTCTGATGGAAGGTGGGGTACCCTTGGTGATGGCAGATGGTAAGGTGCAAGGCAGGCAACGTGGTGTTGAAAATGATGAGTGATGAGGTATTCTGGTGTGGTTTAACAATTTTGTAGCCATTTTGTAGTACCAAAAGCTCATAAAATGGTGTTTCCATTGATGAAACTTCTTAGTACATAGTCCACTAATATGGAAGGCTCTAAATAGCTAAAAAAAATGTATGACACCATAAATTTGCTACTTCCATAACAACATTTTTTAATACTGAATTAATGGTCTGCGTCTTTTTTCATTCTGTTAAATGGCTGCCTTTTCTGTAAGTGGCAGATGCATAAATTAACCACTGTCATCACTACATAAATCTACAGTAAAGTACATAATAATCCAGGCTGGTCACCCATGCATGAACTCTGTGCTCCAGACAAGTTACATTTTGACCTTTTACATGTCATCTCATAGAATGGCAGGACTGGTTAGTTGGCAGCTGGGGTGGTCGTGTAGAAATGTAAATAGAATTTACTAAATATTGTAGTTGATGAGGTGTAATATTTAATTTAGCCTCTGGGTGGCTCAGTGAGTCAGGGATGAAGTTTAGCTGTTTTTCTGCAGTCAGTATCTTCTATGGCTGAGCAGCAAAGACACCGTATGATCAGCCTATATGCCCAGCGTACATGTACTATTCTTAAACCCTCTCTCATCTCCCTTTCTTCATGTTTCTTCTTCTTCCTTTTCTGTCTTCTGTTTTTCTAAAATCTCTCTTCTTGTCTTCTCCTTCCCCTGTTTACTCTGTCTTTCTTAGGCTACTTTATTCGTTATGAACGGACCCGGTTGTATTGTCTTTAACAGTGGTGCCCAACCATTTTTCGTCTGAGGGCCTCTCTAGACATGTCATAAATTTCGCGGGCCCGAACCATGTAACTTTGCCAGAAACAAATGCAAACACTGTGAGGGGGCACATGTGAGCATTACTACTGTGAAGAGGCAAATATCTGGGCATTACTACTGTGAAGGGGGAATATGTGACCATTACTACTGTGAAGGGGGCACATGTGTGCATTACTGCTGTGAAGGGGGCACATCTGGGCATTACCACTGTGAAGAGGGCACATCTGGGCATTATTACTGTGAAGGGGGCACATCTGGGCATTATTACTGTGAAGGGGGCACATGTGAACATTACCACTGTGAAGGGGGGAACATCTGAGTATTACCACTGTGAAGGGGGCACATGTGAGCATTACCACTGTAAAGGGGGCACGTAAGCATTACCACTGTGAAGGGGGCACATCTGGGCATTACCACTGTGAAGGGGGACATCTGGGCATTATTACTGTGAAGGGGGACATCTGGGCATTATTACTGTGAAGGGGGCACATGTGAACATTACTACTGTGAAGAGACAAATATCTGGGCATTTTTACTGTGAAGGGTGCGCATCTGGCCATTTTTACTGTAAACTGAGCACATCTGGGCATTATTACTTTTAAGGGGGCACATGTGAGCAGTATTACTGTGAAGAGGGCACATGTGAGCATTACCACTGTGAAGGGGGCACATCTGGGCATTATTACTGTGAAGGGGGAACATGTCAGCATTACTTCTGTGAAGGGGGCAGATGTGAGCATTACTACTGTGAAGGGGGGCAAATTTTCTGCATCGAGGATTCGTTTGTGTCACGTGACCACAGAGCGGGAGTAAAATTACTTCCGCTCTGTGGTCTCCGCCGGCTGCAGCAGTTAACAGGTTATACTTACATGAACTGAACTGTAGAAGCGCCTCCGTACACGCCCCGGCTCTTCCATGGTCCACCTGGTGGCACTGGGGGGTCAGGCTGGAGGCACCTGGTGGCACTGGGGGGCAGGCTGGAGGCACCTGGGGGCAGGCTGGAGATACTGGGGGGCAAGCTGGAGGCCCTGGGAGGCAAATTGGAAGCACCTGGGGGCACAAGATGGAGGCACTGGGAGGCGCACTGGGGGCACCTGGTGGCCCTGGGAGGCAAGATGGTGGAACTGGGGGGCACTTGATGGCACTGAGGGAGGGGGCAAGCTGGTGGCACTGAGGGTGGGGCAAGCTGGAGGCACTGAGGGGGGCAAACTGGAGGCACTGGGGGCAAGCAGGAGGCACCTGGTGGCACTGGGGGGTCAGGCTGGAGGCACCTGGTGGCACTGGGGGGCAGGCTGGAGGCACCTGGGGGCAGGCTGGAGATACTGGGGGCAAGCTGGAGGCCCTGGGAGGCAAATTGGAAGCACCTGGTGGCACTAGGGGCGCAAGCTGGAGGCACTGGGGGCATACTGGGGAGCAAGCTGGAGGCCCTGGGGGGCAAACTGGAGGCGCCTGGTGGCCCTGGGAGGCAAGATGGTGGAACTGGGGGGCACTTGATGGCACTGGAGGGCAAGCTGATGGCACTGGGGAGCAAGCTGGTGGCATCTTATGGCAATGGGGGAGGGGCACATGAAGGCACTTGGGAGCAAGCTGGTGGCACTGGGGGCAAGCTGGAGGCACTGGGAGGCAAGCAGGAGGCACCTGGTGGCACTGGGGGGCAAACTGGAGGCACCTGGTGGCACTGGGGGGCAAACTGGAGGCACCTGGTGGCACTGGGGGGCAAACTGGAGGCACCTGGTGGCACTGGGGCGCCTGATGGCACAGGGGAGCTGATGGCATTGGGGGTAACTAATGACATATAGGACTGATGGCACGGGGGGGAGGTCTGCTGACTTAGACTTAGAAAGGTAAACGTTCTTTTAATTAGCTATTTCTTATTAGAGTACTCGATTAATCGTTGGATTAATCGGTAGATTACTTGATTACTAAAATAATCGTTTACTGCAGCCCTACCATAGACCTCCTGCTCCCATCTGATTCGTCCTCTGATGCCTGGCTGAGAGTCCAGAGGGGGTCTATACGGGCGGGTGTGGGGAGATGGGGTCTCCAGTTGCCGCAAAACTAATAGTAGTACTACCCCACAGTCAGTGGCGTGCCTAGAGTGTTTCGCACCTGGGGCGGGTCCTTTCTCTGGCACCCCTCCCCAAAACGTTAAAAAAATGGTACCCCCTCACAGTGGTATTGCCCTCATTGTACAACTTTCACAGTAATTTTGTACAGATGTGTGCCCCCTCACAGAAGTTATGCCCACATTGTGCCCTCTCACAGTAGTTATGCCCTCTTTGTGCCCCCTTCACAGTAATAATCCCCATTTTGCCCCGTTCACAGTAATAATCCCCATTGTGCCCCCTTCATAGTAATAATGCCCATTGTGCCCCCTTCACAGTAATAATACCCACTGTGCCCCCTTCACAGTAATAATGTCGTCTGTGCCCCCTTCACAGTAATAATGCTGTCTGTGCCCCCTTCATTGTAGTAATGCCCTCTGGCTCTGTGCCCCCTCCATAGTACAAAATGCCCACTGTGCCCCCTTCTTTGTAGTAATGCCCTCTGTGCCCTCTTCAGTGTAGTAATGCCCTCTGTGTACCCTTCATTGTAGTAATGCCCTCTTTCTCTGTGCCCTCTCCATAGTACAAAATGCCAATTGTGGCCCCTTCACATAAGAAATGCCTAGCTACTCACCTTGTCCCGTTCCTGAAGTCCTCTCTTCTCTGCAGACACAGATCACTCTGCAGCACTGTGTGGGCAGAGCTCATGCAGATTTACGGTCTTCAGGCTCCGCCCACACATTTCGGCAGCATGATATCTGCCTGCAAGCTGAATGGTGGAGTAGAGTGAAGTCTCTCTGCTTCACCATTCACAGCACCGCTGGCCTGAGGGAGAGGAGGAGTGCAGGGAGGTGAGTGAGAGGACCCAGCTCCCTGCGCTCCAGCAATGAGTGCTTCTGTCTGTATTGATGGAAGCACTCATTGTTTCTGGCACCCCCCTGAGAGCTGGCACCCGCCACTGCCCACAGTATAATTAGGAATGGCAGCCCAGGCGCGCTTCTTCTGCAACTGTGCACAAGCTCTGCCTCCGGTCACTGCACAGGCCGCATGACACAGCTTCACGGGCCGGATGTGGCCCGCGGGCCGCAGGTTTGGCATCACTGGTCTTTAACATACAGTAGCAAGGAACGGATCCGTCATTAACTCCATTTAAAGTCAATGGGGGACGATCCGTTTTCTATTGTGTCAGAGAAAACAGATCCGTCCCCATTGACTTGCATTGTGGGTCATGACGGATCCGTTTTGCTCCGCATCCCATGACGGAAAGAAAACTGCAGCTTGCCGCGGTTTGCTCTCTGGTATGGGAACGCAACGGAACGGAATGTAATCTGGAATCTGCTCAGTTACGCTTTGTCCCCATTGACAATGAATGGGGACAAAACGGAAGCGTTTTTCTCCAGTATTGAGACCCTATGACGGATCACAATATCGGAAAATAGAAACACTAGTGTGAAACTAGCCTTAACCCATTTCTTTTTTGTTTCCTTTATATCTTCTGTCTTTTCTTCTGCTCTTCTTTCTACATATTCCTTTTTCGCCTCCCGTTTTCTGTTATCCTTTTGTCTTCCTTCTATTTCCTTCTCATTTTAGTTGCAGATGGCAGTGGGGATCCCTATGAATTATGACTTCAGTTTGTTTCCTCCATCAGGATTCTTATAACTTCAGTGTAACGTCGTAATACCATAATTTCCTGACAGTTTTATTGTCTTAGTGCGGCCATGAGCCTCTGTATATCATCTCATTATGGCAGATTGCCTGGGTGCAGCGGAGGGTTTAACCAGAGCTTATTATTTATCTGCCAGGGAGGTGATATTGGGTAACAGTTTTTTGGCAGAGGGACGCACATCCCTGTCATTGCAACCTGAGGCAAATGCTGACAAGTCCAGGATAAAGCCTAATTCACATTTCCGTGGAGCACTTGTATCACTGTACAGCGGTGGCCTCAGGAAGCGCACGGCGTCATAGCAACCAATGACGCCGTACGCTCCCGTCCTCAGAAGGAGCACGGTCCGGGATTTCACGGATCGTCCCGGACTGTGTTCCATGGAAATATGAATTTCGCTTAAAGAGGTTATCCCACGAATAATGTAAAAAATGAAAATCAGACATCATATTGTACATGACAACCTCTTTTTAACAAAGCTAGAACCAGTCCTGTACCTCACATGGATCCAGAGATCTCCCCAGTCATTCCTCTGCTAGATTTATATCAAGCTGACAGCTCAAGGGGAGTGTCTTGTCTGCTGCAGCTCAGAAGGCGTGTCCATGATCTCACTATCACAGCTCAGGAGGCAGTTAAAAGTTGAAACTGAGCATGTGCGGCCTGCTCAGTGAATAGGTCAAAGAAATAAGAAATGAAGTGGTCCTATACAGATACATGTTATTTAATAACTCAGTAACTATAAAAAAATTTTAATTACATGCAATTACAAAAGTATTCAGATCCAGGTGCTTGTTTGAAAACTGTAGAATATTTTTCATGGGACAACCCCTTTAAATGTGTTTCCTTGAAAACACTTGAGTATCAAGGTGATCTGTTCTTAAAGGAACACTAAACCTAGAAATGAATTTAAAAAGTGGATCAAGAAATACAGTTGCATTGTCATCCTGCAGCACTTTCTGCATGATCCTAAACCAGTCGAAGTCCTGCAGTGAATAAAGGGGTTAACCTCGTGCTAATCTGCTGCAGTTTCAGCTGGAGACAGACTGTGTGAGGGATTTACGGTAGTCAAAAGGAGGACCTAATGACCTTTTTGTCCGACTGCAGGCAGGACACAGCAGGGAGGCTCCTGCTCCAGCCACTTGTCTTACAGCTTGTCACAGAATTGTGAGTAGGAGGAGCAGGGACATGGATGTTTCTCGATAATAATTGTAAAATGAGACAGATATGAGATGAGATGAAGGGAGAAAGTAATTGGATATTTCTTGTTTTTTCATTGTGCATTTTCTGTGTTTAGTGGCCTTACATGATGATCAAGTATAAAGCCCTGTAGCCAATTATTTCATGGAGAGAACAACAGCAGAAGGGGAGAAGTGTGCTGATAATGTGGGAGCCAGTGACCTGTCAACTTATGTGACAAAGTTAGTGAGGACATTGGGGCAGTGTTATTGTATGAGAGCCAAGGAAGTATTTTTCTTCCACCTAGTTACCCTCAGTCTTTAGCCTACCATTTGTCATGATGTCACCTTTCCTCTTCTATTTGATTTCTCTCTTTTCTCCCTGTATTCTTTCTTTTCTTTCCGTTTTACCTCTTCTTCTCCATCTTCAGTTTCATCCCCATCTTGTCTTTCTTTTTCCTTCCATTCTTCCTCTTATCTTCATTTTCCTTCCTCCCTCCCTCGCTTTCCTTCTCCCTTTCTCCATTGCTTCCCTGCTCCCTTCCTTTTCTTTCCTGTCTTTTCTTCTATTTCTCATCTGTATTGTTTTATATTATCTTATAAACAATTTGATTCACTACCCATGAATCAGAAACTAGTTTTATGGACAGTTCACACTGTGCTCTGCAACACTTCGACTTATATAAGTCGTTTCCTAAGTAATAATCAAGCAATAATAATGTCGGGTGTGCACTGCTCAACAAACAGTATGAAAAGGAGAGAGTCACTTGTCGTTCCTTCCACTTGAGTCACCACTGCAGACCGTTGATCGTAACAGCGCCATGTTTCTAGATGCCATCAATGCCTTTAAACACCGGTCACTTCATCCAAAGCAGCCTACAACACTTAAACTCTACTAGAAGAGGACAGAAAAGAGCAGGAAGAAAATAGCGAAGTACCGCCAGGACAGTGGATTCAGGCAGTAGTTTTGTTATACTCACAAGATGAAATCAATCATCAGACATAAAATCACATCCCACTCTGGGGTCACCCAACTCGAGTTTCACATTAGCTTCTTCCGGGTCATCCAAACACTTTTCGGGACTAGCTCTTAATACCCCCTCACATATAAAAAAACATAAATTCATGAAATCACATATAGAATTTCAAATCACTCAAAACAGACTCAACATTTAATATATATTCCTGAATACAATAATTCATCACACTATTCTCTAGAAGATTTTACTCCTAATCTCAATTTACATAACATGCTTTACAATACATTCCAATAATGTGACGCCAAATAGCCAATAAAAAGAGGACAGCCCCCTGTTCTGTTAAGCAGTCAATGACCTTAATATACCTAGCCAATCAAACATGAGATTCCCTTCTTATACGTAACTAGCTTTCCCATTTATTCCCATCACATGGTATATAACCAACAAAAAAAGTTCAGCTCATCCAATACAAAAATCAGGACCTTTACTGAATCCTCTGAAAAACACAGTACATAGATATTTCCAACCCATTTTGGATCTAAGCAGACTGATACTTCCTCATGGCATTGGAAATATATATGTACTGCATTTGATACAGAAGATCCAATAAAGGTTTTGGTTTTATGGACATTTTTCATTGGGTATATACGCGGTGCAGCCTTAGCACGTCCGTGCTCTCCACCTCGTTCACAGGTGAGCTGTGATTCTGTCTATTATTACGATAACATAACACAAAATCGCCAATAGAATAAGGGATTCCCCCTTATCCATGATGCTTCAGTATCATTATGCCGAACCAGCCATCTGCAGTGGTGGCTCAAGTGGAAGGAAAGATAAGTGTCCCTCTTCACTTCATTTTGTTAGTTGAGCAGCACACATCCAATATTATTATCCCCATAAATTAATCATATTATTTTCAAACATAATATTGTACACAGTGCAAGCACCCTATAGCATATGGGTGCCCAGGTACCCTTAAACTTGATTTGTGTCTGTATGTGTCTCTAGGGGATTATTATTTTTACATTAAAGAAGGAAAACATTTTATGTTGTAGTTTGTCAGATCAGCCACATGATGTCAGCATTACCCATGTTTGTATTCCATAAAACTATTTGGGACCTAGGTTTAATTTTAGGTTATGAAAAAGTTTTCTTTTAATTTTTTCCCCATTTTGATGGAGACCTACACTGTAATGCTGCAATAATGCCTCCAGTTACGGATGGTAGATCTAATCTGTTATAGCATTTGGATCCTAAAGTAGATAGCAGTCCTACTTGCCTTCTACTTTCCTCCAGTGTCATTTTTTAGCTCTGCTCCATTAGTGCTTAGCTTTGATGAGTGACTCCAGCTTAACTATATTTTCCATTGCAGTCTGAGGTAGTCTGAATTCTACCTGCTGCTTTGTCACTTCCTCATGCTTTGTACTGCAGCTCTACTTGTTCAGATTGGTTGAGCTGTATAAGCACACGATCAGAAAAAGCTACAGTTACTATACTGTATGACTGCTTGATCTGGTGGTACTGTTGAACACCAGGACAAAATCCTAGTTTTGTGCTTTCTAATAGACTCTTTTTAGTTTGGTTACATGTTAATGTAGTAGATGGCATTGGGGATCCTTTCAGTTTGTTTCCTCCACCAGGAGGAATACTTCAGTATAACGTTGTAATTAGAGTTGAGCGAATTTTTCAAAAATTCGATTTGGTCGGTTCGCCGAATTTTCCGAAACGATTCGATCCGAATAAATTTGTGGCGTATCGCGTTAAAAAACGGCTACTTCCTGGCTGCAGAGAGCCTGTATAGTGGTGTAGAACACTGTGCCTTGCAGTAACATGCATGGTAGTGAAAGAATACTGTGAGCCAGTATGACACGCAGATAACAGGAGTCGCTCTTAGAATCGCTGCACACTTTACGTATATGGGCAGTTATGGGGCCAAAACTGACCAAATAACTCAAGTCTGAACTCAGCCTTACAGGTCAATGTTAGCGCCAGCTATAAAGAACCGTGCAGAGGCTCAAGATCCTACTATAGCGCGAAAGAGCGCATTCCTTTTACACCAATTCACTGATTCCACATAGATTTCTACAGAACCTGTTCTATTAAGCGCTTATACAAGCAGAGCCCCCCCGACAGTGTGGAGATGGCACTGGCAGCAGCATCACCACTAATAAACGCCAGAAGGTTTGACAAAATTTAACTTCGGCGCTGTAGGCCAAGTAAAACTTTTTTTTGCCACTAATACACGCTACAAAGGGCTGTAATTTTCCCACTTCAGCACAGAGCGACTAATACGTTTTTTTGCACCACTAATAAACGGCAGAAGGTTTGACAAAATTTAACTTTGGCGCTGTAGGCCAAATAAAACTTTTTTTGCCACTAATACATGCTAAAAAGGTCTGTAATTTTCCCTCTTCAGCACAGAGCGACTAATACGTTTTTTTGCAACACTAATAAATGCCAGAAGGTTTGACAAAATTTAACTTTGGCGCTGTAGGCCAAGTAAAACTTTTTTTTGCCACTAATACACTCTACAAAGGGCTGTAATTTTCCCACTTCAGCACAGAGCGACTAATACGTTTTTTGCAACACTAATAAACACCAGAAGGTTTGACAATAAATAACTTTGGCGCTGTAGGCCAAATAAAACTTTTTTTTGCCACTAATACACACTACAAAGGGTTGTAATTTTCCCACTTCAGCACAGAGCGACTAATAGGTTTTTTTGCACCACTAATAAATGCCAGAAGGTTTGACAAAATTTAACTTCGACGCTGTAGGCCAAATAAAACTTTTTTTTGCCACTAATACACTGTACAAAGGGCTGTAATTTTCCCACTTCAGCACAGAGCAACTAATACGTTTTTTTGCAACACTAATAAACACCAGAAGGTTTGACAATAAATAACTTTGGCACTGTAGGCCAAATAAAACTTTTTTTGCCAATATTCAAAAAGAGTCCAAAAACAGAGCCCGGGAACTATAGGCCAGTAAGTTGAGGGTTTTCTAAGAGATGCTATCTTGGAGTACCTCAATGAAAATAAGCAAATTACTCCATATCAGCATGGCTTCATGAGGGATCGGTCATGTCAAACCAATTTAATCAGTTTCTATGAGGAGGTAAGTTCTAGACTAGACCGCAGCGAATCAATGGATGTCGTATATCTGGACTTCTCCAAAGCATTTGACACTGTACCACATAAAAGGTTAGTATATAAGATGAGAATGCTTGGCCTGGGAGAAAATGTCTGTATGTGGGTAAGTAACTGGCTCAGTGATAGAAAACAGAGGGTGGTTATTAATGGTATATACTCAGATTGGATCACTGTCACTAGTGGGGTACCACAGGGGTCAGTATTGGGCCCTATTCTCTTCAATATATTTATTAATGATCTTGTAGAAGGCTTGCACAGTAAAATATCAATTTTTGCAGATGACACTAAACTGTGTAAAGTAATTAACACAGAAGAGGACAATACACTGCTACAGATGGATCTGGATAGACTGGAGGCTTGGGCAGAGAAGTGGCAGATGAGGTTTAACACGGACAAATGTAAGGTTATGCATATGGGAAGGAATAATGCAAGTCACCAGTACATACTAAATGGTAAAATATTGGGTAACTCTGACATGGAAAAGGACCTAGGAATTTTAGTGAACAGCAAACTAAGCTGCAGAAACCAGTGTCAGCTGCTGCCAAGGCCAATAAGATAATGGGTTGCATCAAAAGAGGCATAGATGCCCGTGATGAAAACATAGTCCTGCCACTTTACAAATCACTAGTCAGACCACACATGGAGTACTGTGTACAGTTCTGGGCTCCTGTGAACAAGGCAGACATAGCAGAGCTGGAGAAGGTTCAGAGGAGGGCAACTAAAGTAATAACTGGAATGAGTGGACTACAGTACCCAGAAAGATTATCAAAATTAGGGTTATTCACTTTAGAAAAAAGACAACTGAGGGGAGATCTAATAACTATGTATAAATATATCAGAGGTCAGTACAGAGATCTCTCCCATGATCTATTTATCCCCAGGACTGTGACTGTGACGAGGGGACATCCTCTGCGTCTGGAGGAAAGAAGGTTTGTACACAAACATAGAAGAGGATTCTTTGCGGTAAGAGCAGTGAGACTATGGAACTCTCTGCCTGAGGAGGTGGTGATGGTAAGTTCACTAAAAGAGTTCAAGAGAGGCCTGGATGTATTTTTGGAGGGTAATAATATTACAGGTTATAGCTACTAGAGATGGGTCGTTGATCCAGGGAGTAATTCTGATTGCCTGATTGGAGTCGGGAAGGAATTTTTTTCCCCTAAAGTGGGGAAAAGTGGCTTCTATCTCACAGGGGTTTTTTGCCTTCCTCTGGATCAACTTATAGGAAAACAGGCCGAACTGGATGGACAGATGTCTTTTTTCGGCCTTATAAACTATGTTACTATGTTACTATGTTAATACACGCTACGAAGGGCTGTAATTTTCCCACTTCAGCACAGAGCGACTAATACGTTTTTTTGCACCACTAATAAATGCCAGAAAGTTTGACAAAATTTAACTTCAACGCTGTAGGCCAAATAAAACTTTTTTTGCCACTAATACACACTACAAAGGGCTGTAATTTTCCCACTTCAGCACAGAGCGACTAATACGTTTTTTTGCAACACTAATAAATGCCAGAAGGTTTGACAAAATTTAACTTTGGCGCTGTAGGCCAAATAAAACATTTTTTGCCACTAATACACGCTACAAAGGGCTGCCATTTTCCCACTTCACCACACAACAGTTAATAAGCCCTTTCTGTTTTCCAACACTAAAATAGCAAAAAAGGGCTGTACTAAATGAAACTACAGCGCACAAGGGTTAATTACACCCCAATAATCGGAATTACTGGCGCAAACCTGAAATGAGCAGCTGTAATATGGCAATTTTGAACCCCAGTCACTGCACCAAGGTGTAATAGGATTTTTCCTAGTTCCCTGTCTCTTAACACCCCTATTGAACCCTGTTCTGCTTCAATTCCTCCCTATCCTTTCCTTAAAGTTCTATTGAGCTATATAAACGTTTGATGAGGTTTTCTATCAATTTCCCTAGCGCCTGCAAACGTCTCTCCCTGCACTAAGTTCACTGGAGAATGAGAGAATCCAAGATGGCTGAGGCTATTTATAGGGCTGTGACATCACAGGGATGGCTGGGTGCTGATTGGCTGCATGCATGGCATTGTGGGTGATCCCTCCTTCCCACAGGTCCTTGCTCCATGTCCTAACACGTGCAGCCGACATTTTAGGGAAAAAATACCGATTCGCTACCACGAATCGCCAGGAAATTCGGATTCGGTGTGAATCGAATAATTCCTGAAATTTGGATCTAATTCAACTTCGATTCGCTCATCTCTAGTTGTAATAACATCATTTTCTGACAGTTTTATTGTCTTCGGGCAGCTATGAGCCTCTGTATATCATCTCATTATGGCAGATTGCCTGCGTGCAGCGGAGGGTTTAACCAGAGCTTAACACACAGCATCTGTACTGAATCCTGACCCACTCATTTCAATAGGTCTGTGCACATGATCGTCGTTAATCACTGATCATCTCTTTGTTCAGGAGAAATCACAGCATGTTCTATATTGTGTGTTTTTTATGCAGCCCTGGCTCCATAGAAGTGAACGGGGCTTGCGTGAAAAATGGAAGGTTGCTAAGAAATGTAGTTTGTATGGTAATTCTTCAGGGTTTTTTTTCACATGTATGAAAATTGCATGCAATCCAGATAGAAAGAAAAAATGCAAATGCTGAACACAATTGCAGAAAAAAACTAATTGAACTTGTGCGCAAAAATCATCAGTTTTTTTCGTGCACAGATCCTAACACTATCCTGAATCGCTAGAGTGAAAGAGCCTAAAGGTGGATCCTCCTCTATTGATGTTTGAATTAACCTGTTATCTGCGGTCTTATTCATAGACTCCAGGACTGGAGATATCTTTGAGGGACCTCAGAGTGTTGTCTTTGTTCCATAGCGTTGCATGTCCTTGAGACTAATTTTTCACTTTCCCCTGATTTTTCAGTAAAGGCAAAAATCTCTGCAGCTGCTGCACGGGGGAGAATAGGTACTGTGAGAAACCATCACAAGAACCCCTCCTAGCTGCACGTCCTGTCCCTGTGATCAGTTTTCTAACCTTCCTAAGTCTTAGTAGAGTTTCCACAAGTCCTGGGTCACCACATCATTTCTCATCTCAAACAGAATTATAATATATGTACCGATCCCATTCGCCCAAAATATTGGCCAGCTGACCTCAGAGACGACTCTTGGCAACTCTGCTCGGCTTGATCTCGTCAAACTAACATGGCAACTATCTAATCTTGAAATGTACCCATCCTTCCTGCTACTACAGTCCTGGATTACAGTAAGATTACCAAAAATGCTCATCCAATGTTTATTAATTTAATAATTTTTATGTAAGAAAAAAATGGAGTTGGGTAGCAGTTAAAAAAAACACGGAGTTGGGTAGCGGCCAGGGGTGGGATTCAAATTTTTAACTACTCAACGGCAGACATGCGGCATCATGACACATGTTTACATATTCATCTCATATATGCAACACAAATACACATAAATACACCATATACATGGTACACATACATAAATACACCACATATACACTACACACACATACCACACAGCTTTTAAAAATCCTAAGGAGCATGAGGCTAAACTATGGAATGGGAGGGCTCATGTCCAGCTGCCAGCCGGATCTGTAATTTTAACAACCGGATGTGTAGAACCTGAGAGAACTGGGTGAATCCCATGCCTGGTAGCGGCTGAAAAAACATGGAGTTGGTTAGTGGCTGTGCCTGGTATTGCAGCTCATTTCCAGTCAATTGAATAGGAATGAGCTGCAGTATCAGGCAAAACTGCTACAAAATGTAGACAATGACCATCGATATCAATGTGTCCCCTTTAATGTGTCCTAAATGCTGTATAAAAGCGCCCCCTCACGTAAAATGAATATGTGAAATATAAAAGTATGTGAAATTATGTTATTAGGCAAATATTTTCAGGCAATTTATGGTAATGCCCTCTTTATCTAGTTACACTATCCATTCAGCAGTCTGCGGATCTCACATTTAGGGCTCAATCAGACGGCTGTATGTTTTTTGTGGTCAGTTCAGCATGTCTGCCAAAAAAAAAAGGATTGCATTCCGCATTCTTGCGGACCCATAAACTTCAATGGGGCCATTTTCCGATTTTCACTGACAAGTATAGGACATGTGGAATGGAAGAAAAGCCCCGTAGAAGTGAATGGTTCTGCAAAATTGCAGATCAGATGTGGAAAGCAACATACGGCCGTCTGAATGAGCCCTTATACTGTATTTTGAGTTGCTTTTCTTTAGCCACTGACTGCCTTGTGTTCCACTGACTGCCAAGTTTTCAGTTTCACTGGAAAGGTCCTGTTTACATGATATCTTTTGATGATGGAATTTTGGTGCAGATTTTGTGCCAAAAAGCTGACGGACACTGCACAGAATCCACACCATCACCCAGTTAAAAAAGGACATGACGGCAAGTGTCCATTTGTGGTTTAGCTCCATTCAGTGAGGCTAAACTGTGAGTGAGTCAGCGGTGTTCAAATGGAAAAACATGGGCAGGAATGGAATACGCAGTGCAGGGACGTAACTAGAAAAGGCCCATACCAGATATTTTAATGGAGACCCCCAAGCAACTTCCCCGTGCTCACCATACAACTTCCCCACCATCAGGAGTTATAACCCCCTTATTGACCCCATACAAAAGTTATGCAATCTTAGTGCCCCCACACAGTAGAATGCCCTTCTAGCGCCCCCTCACGTAGTTATGCCCGCTTAGTGCCCTCTTCATCTTACTTATGCTTACTAATACACCCTTTACAGTAGCTTGCCTCTTTAGTGTCCCCACACAGTAATTTTCCCCATTACTGCCCCCATACACTGGTGCTCACTCTTAGTTCTCCCCTTACATTAGTGAAGCACTTGCAGTATAAATAAAATTAAAAAAACCTTAATACTCACCTAACCCCGTTCCCCCGATGAATGGAGTAGGTATATCTCGCTCTTCACAGCAGGCGCAAGGCAGTGACATCACCTGCTGGGCTGAGAGAGTGCACAGGCCAGGGACAGGCTGTTGAATGATCTTTGGCCCATACACCTTTCTAATCATCCCAGCAGGCACGATGATCGGCTAATCGCACCTTCTGGTGAGAGCCCAGGCCATAATGGATAACAGACATTCATTGTGGCCTGAGACCTCCTACCACTGTGGGCTCCATAGCAGGCTCTGTGGCTCCTATGGCGATAGTTCTGCCCTGACATAGTGGATTTTGCCTTTGCAAAAATCCACCTTTCGAATGGGACCTAGAGGGGAAATCTTCACTCTACCCTCTCGTCTTACCGTAGAAGAGAATGCAGAGGAAATGGAGTAATACATGATGGCAAAATCAGACTATAAAGGTTTGTTTGTAGTCTGTTTTACATAGAGTAGAGTTTTAATGAAGATATTAAAAAGATATATGGTAAAAAATTGTTTCTACAGTATACTGTACATATGCAGCAGTATCGGTGATAGGAACCTGTATCCTTGTCAGTATTTCATAGAATGTAAAATAGGAACATTCCAAAATCAAATTTTAAAAGGGTATTTCTTGAGGTGTACTTTGGAAATTTTTTCATTACAGATAACGGTAAATTGTTCCTAACATTGAATGCCATCATAAGCTACAGAAGGGAACAATGGGGGAGATTTATCAAACTGGTGTAAAGTAAAACTGAGTTCACCATTCATTTTTCAGAGCTCCTTTGGAAAATGAAAGGTGGTATCTGATTGGTTGCTATGGGCAACTAGGCCAGTTCTACTTTACACCAGTTTGATAAATCTCCCCCAATGACTTGTAGGGTTAGTTCAACTGAATGTAATGATACCTTTCACTTAGCGATCCATTCTGGAGAAAAAGTACTTTTAATCCATATGCAAATAAGCTGTGAAGTGCACCGAGGGTGGGCCCAAGACACTCCATGCAGCCTTGCTCCTCCTGCTTCCTCTGCTAGCCCTTCCTTCTCCTTGATTGACAGGCCCAGGCCAGATACCAATGGCAGAACCTGCCCTTGTCATTCAAGAAGCAGGTGGAGGATAGAGCTCCCTCAGTGTTATCTTGGTGTTTTTGTTGAATCTCGGATTAATGCCCCTTTGCCGGTCTGTGCATTTTGGTATGGGTCCTCTCTCATCAGGTTTGTATTTGTGCCATTTTGCTATATTTATTAGTAATGTTGCAGACACAAGGGTGATTTAGAATACATGTATTTGTACTCACGTCATGACACTCATTTGTATGACTTGGAAGGTTAATCCTATTTAGGGGTTTCATTGCAAAGAGGATGAATAAATATGCACTCACAACAGGTTTATGCATTTCTTTTTTAAATAGTATTTTTTTCTTTCATTCCATTGTAACAATTTGGACTGTTTTGTCGGGTCCATTACTTACAATCTGAATTAATATCCATTTTAGTTCCAGGTTGTAATGCAGCATAACAGGAAAAAACACCAAGGGGGTGAACACTTTCTTATACATAGGGTCAAAATTGTAGGAGTTATATTCTTGTACATAGGAGGCAGTATTATATTAGTAATATTCTTGTACATAGACAGCAATATTATAGTAATTATATTCTTGCACAAAGGGGGCAGCATTATATATACTTATACATGGGGTCAGTATTATAGTAGTAATATGCTTGTACATATGCAGCAGTATCATAGCAGTTATATTCTTGTACTGTACATAAATGGCAATATTATTGGAGTTATATTCTTGTATATAAGAGGCAGTATTATAGTAGTTAGATTCTTGTACATAGAAGACAGCATTATAGCAGTTATATTCCTATACATAAGAACAAAATTATAGTAGTTATATTTTTGCACATAGGAGGCAGTTTTATAGTAGTTATATTCTTGTATATTGGGGGCAATATTATAGTAGTTATATTGTTGTACATATGCAGCAGTATTAAAGTAGTTATAGTCTTGTACATAGGTGTCAGTATTATAGTAGTTATAGTCTTGTACATAGAGACAGTATTATAGTAGTTAGATTGTTATATATAGAAGACAATTTTATAGCAGGTATATTCTTGTACATAGGGGGCAGTGTTATAGTAGTTATATTCTTGTACATAGGGGGCATTATTATAGTAGTTATATTCTTGTACATAAGGGGGCATTATTGTAGCAGTTATATTGTTGTACATAGGGGGCATTATTATAGTAGTTATATTCTTGTACATAGAGGCAGTATTATAGTAGTTATATTCTTGTACATAGGAGGCTGTATTATAGTAGTTATATTTTTGTACATAGAGGTAGTATTATAGTAGTTATATTCTTGTACATATAGGACAGTATTATAGTAGTTATATTCTTGTACATAGGGGGAATTATTATAGTAGTTATATTCTGATACATAGGAGAAGTATTATAGTAGTTTTATTCTTTTACATAGGGGCAGTATTATAGTAGTTATATTTGTGTACATACTGTAGGAGGCAGTATTATAGTAAATACAGTAACAAACGCCAGCTTCTGCTCTAAGGCCTGGTCTGTATTCACCATTTTTGTAACTGCTTTTTAACGGAGAAGAAATAAATGGATTTTGCCAACACCTGTGGCTGGAGATCGTTCATATTTGTCGCAGTATTATAGTAGTTATATTTCTGCATATAGGAACAGTATTCTAGAACTTACATTAATTTACATGGGGTGGTATTATAGTAGTTACTATCTTTTAGATGGGAGCGGTATTATATAAGTAATATTCTTGTACAAAGGAGATAGTATTATAGAAGTTATATTCTTTTTCATCTGAGTCCTTTTTGGTTATGTTCTTGTGCATCTAATTCTTGAGACGTGTACTACTAAATAGGAGTGGATAAATAATAGGCATATTACCAGAAGAATAACTGCAGCACATTGCTTGTCATTCACTTCCATGCATCAGCTGATTATTTAATTCCTGCTACAAATTGCTTCACCCCTCCGGTTCCATCATTTATCCTTGTTTGTCATGGTCCAGGTGTTTTATGCCTGTTGAGCCCACCTGTCTTTCTCAAATGCACTGTACATACCGCTTTTTTCATACTACACTGATTTGCTGACTGCATGAACATGCAATCTTTTATCTTTTCCTTTGAGATGTTCTGGCTTTATATTTGAATTTATTTTCCTGTGACACATTGTTTCAATTATTGCAACAATGAATGCATGCTTCTTGTTTAATGGGGTATCCAACATATCAGACCTCACAGAGTGGCTGACCTGCAGTGGTGACCATTTGTCGTGAGGCAAAGGGAGAAGGTCATCGCCATAGCCAGCGATTGGCTGTAGCGGTCACTTGCCCCCCCCCCCCCCCCCCCCCCCGTCAACAGGATGTTGATATTAGCACACCAGGGACACAAAGAGCCATCTGGAGTGCTACAGAGACTGAACCTAGTGGCGGGCACCAGGTAAGTGTGATCACCACCACAGGTTGGCCACTCTGTGAGGTTTGATATAATGTTAGATAACCTCTTTAATGTTAAATGTTCCAATAATCTCCAAGTATTGGAATGCTGTAGAAGTAACCCAGGACATTTTTTTTCTTATTTTCGAGACTTCACTTTGAAAATAAGAACAGGACCTTTAGTTTAGTTAATTGCACACAAGTGAAACACACTCTGTGTGATGAAAACACTGTTCCTCTAACCTGAACTCACAGCATCATAATGACTTATAATGCTGTGAGTTCCTGCTTCACCATAGGTCTTCTGTACTGTACTCATGCCATTTTTTGAGTGCAGAACAGTAGGCACTTGGTCAGACAGGAATAACAGCATCATAAATGATTACAATCAGAGGATCAGTGTTCGGCTCTGGAAATGAAGCCATCGCATGAAGCGTGATCCCCAGACTTAAAGGGGTATTCCGGTAAAGTAACTTAATTTATGAAAAACTACATTAAGGCTGCAAGCTGTGACCCAACCAGAACCCATACCTATACATATAACCAGAGCTTCAATTTACCTTGCAATCCATTTTGTGGCCAGCAGTAAGAAACGCTCTCATTCACAGATAGCAGGAAAGAAGAGCTCCCTGTAAGGAGAAGGAGGAGGAGGGGCTGAGCTCCAGTAAGAGAGGGGGGGGGATATTGCCAGGCTGGATGAAGTGCTCCTTATCTTACTGCTGGCCACCCTTTCACTGCCTGTACCCAGGAGAGCACAGCATCTCTGTAACACTGTGATGTTCTGCGCTCCAGTAAACAGAAGCATCACTCCCTCTACCCTGGAGCGCACGGCATGGGAGAGTACAGTGCGCTCCCATTTACAGAGTTGGAGGGACAGCAAGCAAGAGAAGCTCCTGGTCCCATGAAACAATACGGGGACTGTGTGCAGGCCACTGTTCAGGGTGCTGTTTCCGCGCAGCATGGCAGTGTAATAGTATGCTGTGCACAGCCATTCGCTGGAGGGAGAGAGCGCTCTGAACACCGCCCTGCAGGTGTAGTGAAGGAATAGACATTTATCATAACAGGGTGGTGGTCGTG
Organism: Rhinella marina; assembly: GCA_900303285.1. Classification (NCBI taxonomy): domain Eukaryota; kingdom Metazoa; phylum Chordata; class Amphibia; order Anura; family Bufonidae; genus Rhinella; species Rhinella marina. The sequence continues at coordinate 214,445 of ONZH01020234.1, forward strand.
GGGTATTTGCTCACAAAATATGTATTTTATATTATATATGCTCACCAAACAGTACACATTTAGGGAGTTCAGATGCTAGCCAGCTGCCAGAGGAAAAATGTAGTGAGCCAGGAAGTGGCTGAGCACCAATCACAGGCTACTACACAGCAGCCAATGAGAGAGGACTTGTTGCATCTCATTACTGGAACGTGCACGCTCCCTTTGTTCCACAACACATTCAGCTAGAGAACTGATACCCACACTGAGCATGCTCGACCTGACAAAGGCTCGGAACTACAGGTCGATGCCATGGTGATTTATGAGGAAACACAGTGGGTAGCATAGGTACAAACTACTTTTATAATTACTGAATGTTAAATATTTGAAATTGACATCATATTAGGTAATTATTGATGATGACTTAGTCTAAAACATAAGTTATATTTATGGTAACCGGAATACCCCTTTAACACGTTGTTATGAAATCGGCCTTATGTCTGTTATTGATCAGTTGACTTTAAATCTGTGGCCATCAACCTGTGGTTCCAAATCTGAACCACCTTGCATGTCCTGACAGCCTGAGACTAGATAGAAAAAGGCTGAAGGCCTTAGATAGTTCACCTCATACAACCATGTACCTATGATAGTTTATGCAAGGAAAATTTAATCATATCGATCTAATGAAGAATTCACCTAATGTGATGCACATCCATAACACTGCATATATGTCATAGCGTGGTATAACATGATCTTCAGTACCATAAGAAGAGGAAAATTAGTGTTTATATGAAGTAGATTTAGTTTTAACTTGTGGAGTAATTTACAGATAGGGATAAATATATTACGGTGGTATTCTCAGGTGGTATTGGTCAGAGGAGTACTAGGCTTTGAATGCCCAGTGTTCCATTGCATTGGTTCTGGTTGATGTTTTGTAGGTCTTGCACTGCTCCTTATTTTTTTTTATCCTATTGATCTTTTTTACTTTTGTGGATTATTGTTCAGCGTTTTGTTTTTTTTTCTGCTCAGCAGCCAGAAAGTGAGCTTGAAGGAAAGGGTGTTTTCTAGTCCCAGAAATGTTGCCACAAAAGGAAAAAGTTCTCCTCAGTCTCAAGGGGTGCGTCGTTCACCGAGTGCTGACCAAAGCATGGAGGAGAGCCCAAGTAAAGTGCCCAAGAGCTGGAGCTTCGGTGATCGAGGACGAACTAGACAGGCTTTCCGCATCAAGGGATCAGCGTCACGGCAGAACTCAGAAGGTGGGTATGTTGGGGAACCTGGAGTTAACCACGACTGTCGATGAGTTGGCATGGGATATTAGATAATAATAATGAAACAATAAATTCTGGACTTTACAACTTGTCTTATCTTTTATGTTTGTTCTGATTTTATACTATTTATTTTTCTATTTGTTAAATATATAATAAAGTATTTTGTTAATGTTGTACACATCCAAGTTTAAACAGCAGACATATTTAAAAGGTTAATTCCAGCTTCTCTCATTGTCTAGGGAAATTAAGAGGTTCCCTTAATAGTTTAGGGTACTGAAGGATTTAATAAGAATATCCCTGCTGGTCTTGGGAAGTGGAGGAGCTATTGGGTTAATGCCTGTATCCTTGGTTGAATAGGATAGTGTAAGGCTTAATGTACAGTAGTTTAATGTGCTTAATCTTTGTTTCCAGTATTGATAGTTACTCACAACCCGGCGCTCCTTTCCCAAAATGACCACTTATGGAGGGTCGTGTGACCAGACTAACACTGCGAATGTCATTAGAAACGAGTTCATGCACATTGTTAGTCAGTGGAGGCTGCTGATGGACAGGACTGGTCCCATGACCCCCCTGTGGCCATTTTGGGAGCATATTAAACCACTGGACATCTGTGCCAATGGTTTAATGACAGTCTATCACTAACTTCCTTTATGTGCTGCTCCCAGCATATGTGCAGCAATATGGATGTTTAATGCTCGTTACAGAATTAAAATTCTTTAACTAAGATAATATAAAAAATCACCTTCCTAAACCCCTATACATACCCAATCATGTGACATTGTGCTGTAGTCAAGAGGAACTCATTCACCTTGCTTAGATTGTGATGTAATTCATGGGAGGTGTCTCCCCCAGCAGTCAGCCTCCCAGGGGAGGAGATTCCTGAGGACAACCGAAGTTGTAATTGTGAATTTCTTGCTGAAGATCTGACTCCTGGTCTCAAGGCTTCAATTCGAGCAGTGTGGTAAGTCTTCCATTGGTCATTAATACACGACAAATGAGACACTAGACTGCTCACTCACTGACCCATTTTTCTGTTGTTTTCTAAGCATAATGAAATTTCTTGTGTCGAAACGGAAATTCAAGGAAAGCCTTCGACCATACGATGTCATGGATGTAATAGAGCAGTACTCAGCTGGTCATCTTGACATGCTTGCACGTATCAAAAATCTGCAGTCCAGGCAAGGAATCTTCTCAGCTTGTTATATACACTTAATAGTATGCATTTCCGACAGTACATATCGTTGTATCTGGCCCAAATCCTGTTCAAACCTCCACAGAACTTGAGGTCACTAGTACAGTATGTAAAATATGGGTAGCCATGTAGCGAATATGTGCTACACCACTATGTTATTTAATTCAGTGACCCAGAAGATTCCAGAACTTGTACGTACAATTGTTGATATCATTGTCAGATCTGGGTTTCTACATTGTCTGATGTGTATCCATGCAACCCAGAGTGTACCCATGTGGTGAAACGTGTCTGAGGCAGAGCTATTTTATGCTCTTTTAATGAAGAAAACATATTCCACCATTTGGTTTAGTTGACCACACCCACAATTGACACAGACTGCTACAACTGTGCCTCAATAACTTTGTGAATGGTAATGACCACATGGAATGTTAGGAGGAGAGGTGGTCCACTTTATGTTAAGATCATGACGACTTCATGAGGGTGATGGTTGAGCAATGCTACCACCATGGATATTGGACATATGGTGACATTAGGCTGTCCAAATCCATCTGAGTAGAGTTTAGAATAGTTTCCGTCAAGATGACTACATGCAGCAACCCAGGGGGAGTGCAGAGAGGAGGACAGGAATGGTAGTGGTTGTAACGGTACTCATGGTGGTGGAGTCCTTCTTCTCAACTCCCAGGGCTGGCACAGTGAAAAGGGGGTGCAGAATAGGAATAGTAGTTCCCATGGGGCACACCCTGTTTGGAGTCTCCTAGGTGATGAAAGTGGAGTGCCCTTAATGTTGAGGTGTGAATGACAGGCAAGAAACTGAAGTAAAGTTAAATAATTTACAATCTTTTCTGAGCAGGGATATATAAAACACTTTCACACATGATGGAGGCACACAGTCATGGCAAAATAGTTCCAACAAAGGGTAGGCTTTGCTGTACCAAGGTTTTCTATTCCTAATAGCCACTGAGATGTAATTCCGCAAATATCATTTCCTTACAATTCCAGCTGAGGGTGGCACAACAAATCCAAAGTTTCCTTCTGTGGTATAGATTCACAAGCAACAATGCAAGGTGCAGACAAATATAATAGGGTGACGGGAAGCTGTAAAACAGTCAACTGCTGTGAAGGCCAGTAGCAAAGGTGTTTTCTTCACAGATGGTCCCTTGCACTCCCTTTAGCTGTGCATAGTCCACCAAAATTCACTGACTGAAGAAACTGTCTGACAGGACTGGCAAAAGTGACATTACTCCATCTACCGTCTCCTGCCCTAACTGCCCCAACTCTACAGTTCAAGGAGGGGCAGACTTACTTTAGCTCTGCCCACCTTCCAGAAGGATAACCAGCAGTAACCATTTAAAGTTACAGTTCTGTTATTTCTCTGCAGACAGTGCTATTCCATCTTTTACCACAAATGACCTTGTAGGACATGAATCAAGTAGGCTTCCAGGAAAGCAAAATGTGAGGGACAAAGATTCTGACTTTCATTGGTTGAGGAATTCCCCTTAACTTGTCTTAGAAGATACAGTAGTGTTTTCCTATCACGAATAAATTTAAAGAGAACTTGTCACTATGAAAAAGCAAAGTAATCTGCAGGCAGTCTGTTACAGAGCAGGAGGAGCTGAGCAGATTGATATATAGGTTTCAGCAAAACTTGTATTACATTCATTTAAATTCCCTCTCATTCAGGGCTGTGACATCAAGGAAGCGGTCCTATCAATGATTGACAGCTGTCTCTGTCATAGAGGGCAGGCTGTCAATCACTGATAGGACCATCTCCTGGACTTCAAAGCCCAGAATGAGCAGAAATATGTATAAATTACAAATTATACTGCATCTTTTCCCACAGAACTATATATCAATCTGCTCATCTCCTGCTCTATCACATGCTGCCTACAGCTTAGACACAGAGTTCAACATGACAGGCTCTCTTTATGTTTTCAATACTAGGTTTCAGACCACAAATCATCTTTGGATAAAGATGAAATCTTGAAGTTTACCTAACCTATTAGAGCCTTCAGCCCAGTTCTTAAGAAGATTTAATGAGGTTTTCCAGTCATAAAATGAAATTAGGCATGTATACACACGTAAAAGGTCTCTTCTAGTAAAAGAGTTGTACTAGCTTCTACCTTTGTGACTTGCTCCAAGAGTCCAAGATTCTATGTGGAAGAGATCATAGATTGGGGACCCTAATGGAAGCACAGTAATACACAAAGTAGACATGGCTGTGGAGCAAGAGTAATACCGGGGCAGATATCATTGCAATAGGGGCACCGGGTTGTATGAAAATGAGTATGACAAAGATATACTGTATTTTTCGCTTTATAAGAAGCACTTTTTTCCCAAGTGGGGAGAAAATGGTAGTGCGTTTTAAAAAGTGAATACTAATGAGAGTTTTCGTTATGGGATCACTCATTAGTATGCCAAGGTGTGGGAGCGGTAAGTGTAGCACTGCTACTGGCTGTACCCACTGCTCTCTGGTGTTCTTCCAGGTGCCCGCTGTGCTGTGTTATGACTGCATATAGCGTCAGGATGTAATGAACGTAGCTGTGCAATATCATCTAACACTGTATGGCGTCAGGACGCACATGGCACTGGCAGAAGACCAGAGAGAGGTGAATGCAGACATGCAGAAAAGGCGTGTTGTCTGTTTTATTTATTTTACTATCTTATCTGAGGTCTAATAAAGATTGGGAGTCTGATTGGGGGGATCTGAGGTCTTTTAAAGATTGAGGGTCTGACCTGAGGTCTGATAAAGATTGGGTGTATGATCTGAGGTCTGATAAAGACTGGTGGTCTGATTTGGGGGTCTGATGAACATTGGGGGTGGGGTTCTGAACTAAGGTCTGATGAAAAAATAACCTAGGTGTGTCTTATGATCAGGTGTGTCTTATAAATCAAAAAATACGGTATATACAGGTGCCTCACAGCTACATGTATCTGTCTTATGTAACTCAGAGTCAGGATTCACAAAAAGAGGATACAACACTGATAAAATGTGGCTGCTCTCAATAAAGAACAAGTTCTTGACTTCTGTCCCAGGGTGCTAAAGATATATCTCTGATGATATTTCTAGAAGATGATCTCAACTCCAAATCAGTAGGGTCAAGGGTGGCATTAGCCTTTAATAAATTGCAGTTTCACCACTGATTACACTCGGACCTGCATACATACAATGACTACTGTGACCGGTTGTGTCTTGTCTCATATTGTGTATATTTTTCACTCCTCCATCATGACGCACAAACCCTTTCTATACTTTCACACTGTGTTTTGTCACCTTGAACCATAGGAATATATGTTGATCTATATCCAGTATTCCAAACCAGGATATTGCTACATATATACATGCAAATATATTCCAGTCTTCCCAGCCATCCCAGACTTTGACTGGTGGTTTTGCAGCATCCTACACACTGACACAGCTGAATTCAGCCAAATGGAATATATTTCCAGTCTATTGAAAAAATTTCCCTCTTGAATTTTTCCCAACGTTGCTTCATTATGCATTTTTGCTGGTGTTTTGTTTTTCTATTTACTTTGCCAGGATAGATATGATTGTGGGTCCCCCACCCCCTTCAACACCCCGGCATAAGAAGTTCCCTACCAAAGGATCAGTGCATTCTACCAAAGAATCTCCCTTGTACTCTCCTAGGTTAGGATTCACCAAAATGCCTCTTTGTATGGACTGCTTTTTTTTTTCATTTCTTGAAGGCGAACCTCTTCCAGTCCGTGGTTTGTGATGGCATGCAGATGCTGGGAAAACCTTGGGCAATGAAGCCAAATATGTCTATTAGGGCATAGGGCCCACATCCCCCTTTCTTATGAGAACATTGCCTTACATTAGACATATAGGACCAATAAATGCTCTACAAGTGTCCAGGAAGCCCAGTTTAGGGTATAGTACAAGACAGTGAGAAACGGTTATTAAGTCATCATTAATAATTCATACTCTTACGTTGATTTACATGTTCAGATGTGCAGGAACCCCTAGACTTAGCAATGACCTCTTAAACTTAGTGTAGGTTCAACAGGGTGAATCCTTTTAAAGGATCACTAAACCTAACTTTAATAATCTACAGTATGGTGTTGAAGAGGGTCTACTATGGGTTTAGTGCACCTTTAAGGTATAGGCTTCATACTTTGAACATCATATGAAAGTGAGATTTTGCAATCAAAATTCTGAATGAGATGGAAAGTGTAGCGCCCAATGGAGAAAACAAGTTGTCAAGGTGACCCACGCAGAAGGTAAGTGTCCATCACATAAATGGGTGAAAGGGGTTTGCTGGTATTATTTCTCTTTCTTTTTGAGCTGCAACAAGGTTGAGAAGACAAGCATCCTCCTTTGTTTTATCTGTTGCTAGTCTTTCTTTTCTGCTCTGGGTTCTACCTTGTTTTTGCATGCACGCATGTGGTCTAATGGAGCATGACAAAGATGGCATCGTGGCTGAAAATGAGCAGCATTTTTATGTTTCTTTTAATGCATTTTTTAAATTAAAATGGTCTTGAGATCCCGCCAAAGATTAGTCTATGGAGCTTAGCATAGAAAATCCATCCAACAGAACACACAAAACATCTATGCACTGCAGGTCTCTGCTCTGTTGATGGGTATGTAACCATGGGCATCTTGTTTGGCTTTGATACCGCCATTCCATATAGGTTATCTAGTTAAGGGGGTTTTCCTGCTCAGGACATTTCCTTTTTAGTGACAATGTCCAGAGCAGCTCTCAAAACTGGAAGACTTCTTGGTTGTCAATTGTAAACCATGGATGGCATAGATGTCCATTGATTACAACTTCTATCTTTCTAGGATTTGCTTTACTTACTCCAACCCCAACTCCATCTTTTCCAAGTGGGGAGACATATTTTGCAGATGGGAGAAGTAGATCCATGGCTGTTATGATCTTGGAATTTTTGAATTTTGGAATCAGCACTGCATAACAACCAAACAGTCTTCATACATTTTTCTGTTTACCATCTCAAGCCTGCTACAGTAGTCTTTTTGTTCGGGTTAATCGACCAATGCTATTGGCTGAATTGCCTTAGAATACCATCAAGTCTCAAAATAGAACATTTCAGATATCAGGGTTAAAGGAGTTATACTGCTGACTTCCTGTCAAAAATGTAAAAATGATGGCAGGAGATGCAACTGGGAGAGCAGACCATCTGATTGGCTACAAAATGTATGTAATTTGAAGCTTTAGGGACAAAGTTTCTTTAGGTGCTGTACAGTTGTCTAAACAACTGGACCACCAGTGATTCTATTGTCACTTTTACAGTATGTACAGATGGGACGGACACACTGAGGATTTACAGTACCAGTAAAGTGGATGATAGCTCTTGAAACCCCATCCGTGCAGCTTTGCTGCTGCAAAAAAAGAAATCTGCAGGCTACGTAAATCCTGCACATCTCTATACAACTCAACCTCCTGCAATGATGTCTCATCCCTTATTATTGCTGCAGTTTACAATGCACGGCATGAGATTTCATCGCAGGAGGCCTGGTTGTACAGAGACGGGCACGGGAACAAGCAAGGGGGCCAGGGAACCTCTGTGGGAGGTGAACATTCTTTATTTTAAGTTAAATTTTTTTTTTTTTCAAGCTTAAAGGGGTTGTCTCATGTCAGTAAATTGCATTTACCTTGTAGACAAAGTTAATACAAGGCACTTACTGATGTATTGTGATTGTCCATGTTGCCTCCTTTGCTGGCTGGATTCTTTTTTTTCCGTCACATTATACACTACTCGTTTTCAGGGGTTACGGCCACATCTGCAGCGCAGATATGAGGTGACAGGCTGGGCTTTTCCCTATAGTGTGCAAGCATGGCCACCAATGCTGAATTACAGGGCGGTAATAACTATTGATACGAGCAGTGTATAATACAACTGAAAAACTAATGAAAGTAAGGAGGCAATATGGACAATCACAATACATTAGTAAGTGCCTTGTATTAACTTTGTCTACCTGTTAAATGCAATTTGCTGAAGTGAGACAACCCCTTTAAAGGTTTTGTTGCAGATCCGTGCTAAATCTGCGTCATAGTCTGCATCAACAGCTTTCCATGTGGTTTTCATGCAGAAAGTAACCTCCTCATTTACGTCAGTGAGGATTGTCTGCATGAAATCTGTGCCCTTAAGCTTCCAGGAAATCTCACCAGCAGGATATATGGGGAAAAGATTGTTACTGTCTTCCAGAAACAGCACCACACCCGTCCACAGATTGTGTGTGATATTAGGGTTCGTCCACATGGTGCGGTTGTTACATGGCCGCTCTATGGTAGGGTACTGCATTAATGGCCACAGTGGACGGGCCCTAATTAAACTAATTGAGGACTACACTGTTTAGTTGGTCTACATTGTTAATAAAGACTGACTAAACAGTGCAGTCCTCATTAGCTTAAATAGTGCCCGCTGTGCTGTACCCAGCCACAGCATGGCCCTGTCACAGCCGCAATGCTACCATGCTGTGTGGTCGTACCCTAACACATCATTCACTTCAGTGGACCTGAGCTGCAATACCAGGCACATAACTAGGCAGCAGCAAGTTTTTTCCTGCTGATTAAAGTGATGGACATCTATAGAGTTTCTCAGCTCATACAAGGTTTATTTTGAGTACTAGCACCTTCTAGAACTAGGATGTTCTCGTACTTCTCAGCCTCAGTGTTATTATATGTAATATACTGGCAAACCAAGATATAGCTGAAAATATACAGCAGTCTACAATTGGATTACATTAGTTGTGAGCCACAGTCACATATAATTTAGCGTATCCAAAACATTATCTAGGTGTATTCTGTCCAAAATAAAAGGACTTATCTGACCCAGCGGTTAAATAAAAAAAAAGTTGCCTGGAGTCCAGGCAGTTGTTGTAGGCTGTTGCTTTCTGCCTTGCAGTATCCTGGCCCTTTCATCTTCTCTGCTGTCACTGTGTTTGTCTGTGTCCTCTCCATCCTTGCCCCCACCACCCTCATTTAGTGCACGTGTCCCCATCACATATCATGCTGGTTGGTGGGAACCACTCAGCATTCCAATGTGACACAGTCATAATGAACAGTATAAAGAGAACGGATGGAAGGTTTCTGTAGATGTTGCAACCTGGTTCAGATGTTGAAAGGGTTATACAAGAGCGGTTGTTCACTCACACTACATACTGATACTGATGCATAAGTCTTCCTTGATGTGACTGATGTTTTCAACTCATAGCCCTTAAATTTAGTTAGAGATGGAATTGTATGGGCTTAAGCAATTACATTAGAATTGTTCCTTTTGTGCAAGGATGTAACATTCTGCTTCTACCATTGAAGGCCAAAGCCCAATGAAAATGTGAACATTGTACTCTTGTAGGACTTTTCACATCTGTCTGGGTCATAGTTTTTGTTTTCTTGTACTTTTCTTACAGCTATTAGATGCTATCTCTAATGTAGATTTGGCTATGGTGCTAGAACTAGTTTAATTCTGGACCACTTGATAGACTAGCGACACTCCTCTTCATTCACTGGAAAAGTAGCATTTGAAGTCTCATGTTACACTTGACTAATCTTTGGGCATTGTGGGGTATATTGTGTTCCTGGTAGAGTTGACCAGATTGTCGGAAGAGGAGGTTCCATCACTGAGAAAGACAGGACAAAAGGAGCAAGTGAACCTGAGATGCCTGAGGACCCAAGTATGATGGGTCGTTTGGGCAAAGTAGAAAAACAGGTGAGTTCTGTGGACAACCGGTATTCCAGAAATTTTATAATATTAAATTTAGCTTTACTTTATTAAGATCCAAAATAGAATCTCATATGGAACCTTGCAGTTGTATTGATACTTTTTATATTTGTGTTGAGGTGACAATATAATTCAGATGCCACTACGTCTTAGTAATTATACACTGGGCATTCTTATATATATTAGTTTAATCTGGTGTTGGTTGCTAGTATTAACCTCCATGATTTTTACAGGTGCTGTCAATGGAGAAGAAACTTGACTTTTTGGTGAACATCTACATGCAGAGAATGGGCATCCCGCCCTCTGAAACAGAGGCTTATTTTGGGGCTAAGGACCGTGAGCCAGCTCCTCCATATCACAGTCCAGAGGATAGCCGGGAACATGTAGAAAGGAACACCTGCATAACTAAAATTATTCGATCCACAAGCTCAATGGGCCAAAAAAACTTTAGTGCTCCACCTGCACAGGGAACAACTACGACTAATTGCCCTCCATCTACATCTTGGCAGCAACAGCAGCCAACCCACCGACATAGCCATGGTTCTTCACCTGTGGGAGATCCTAGTTCCATGGTAAGAATTCCTCCACCTCCATCACATGAGCGCTCACTTTCTGCATTTGGAGGAAACAGGATAGCGACAGGTGAAGAGGGATCTGCCAAACACCGAGACACAGCAGCCTTGAGGGATAGTGACACCTCCATATCCATACCTTCAGTGGATCATGAAGAGTTGGAGCGTTCCTTCAGTGGCTTCAGCATCTCTCAGTCCAAGGAGAACCTGGACGTTTTGAACAATGGGGCAGCGGCGGGTCCTGGTCCTAGCAACAAAGTTCGTCCTTACATTGCAGAGGGAGAATCAGACACAGATTCAGATCTCTGCACTCCCTGTGGACCACCCCCCAGGTCAGCCACTGGTGAAGGACCATATGGTGATATGGGATGGCCAACCAGCAAATAAACGGTTGCCTAGGGATCTTTTGGACTTGTGTAGATATTGGCAAGCGCCCATTAATGTAATGCGCCCAGAATAAGTGTCTCCATGTCACATCCTCCGAAGAAGGTGCAACCACATCAAAATATTTAGTAGCAAACGTGGCAAAGGATTTCTGGTGGCAAAAAAAATTGTAAAAAAAAAAAACTACACAAAAAAATTGCTAGCAGTATTAAGCAGTTATGATTTGTTTGGGGCAAAATAACTGGTTGATGACCCCTCATTGGCCTCGGTGGAATTCAGCTCATAAAGCATTACACTGCACCCACTAAATTCAAAGGGTTCATCTAAGCTGCACAATGTACAGACAGGTTGCATCTTCCAGTGTAAGAGGCGCTCACCTCTGGTTAACAAAGGGTGTTTTCAGGCAGAAGACCCCCTTCTATCGCACAAGGCCGATAAATACACTGACAACATTTTGCATCAGGCCATCTATAACTGCAGTTTAGAGTTGCTTGAACAACCCAGTTTGCACTGGTTGTTCTTGATTCATCGTTGCTTCACAACTGTTGAATTGGAAGTTAGGACATCTTTGTAAGCCCACTGGGCTACTTATAGACTGTTTTCTTAATCTCATGAATCTTTTATTCATTGTACAGCATTTGTATAGAACATTACAAAGCTATTCTATCTATTTTCACATTCACCCATTACAAATCCCCTTCTTCAATTGTAGAGTTTTATAGACCTCACATTTTCGATGCCTAGTGTACATAGCTGTACAGAATAGATAAGATTCCCTCCTCCTCTCAGAGTTTTCTTCAGGGGTACACTAGAATACAATGTTCCAATATACAATGGATAAAGCTTTATTTCACATTTATAAATCAATGTAATTATTCTGATAATTCGAGAAATATCATCTTGTATAGTCTTTTATGCATGTATGCAAGTGTATCATAGTCCATATTGCATTTTGTATGTACCCAACTCACCAAATTTCTCCATTTTTCTTTCTGTGTTTACCAAAAACGTCACTTTTTGTTAGCTCATTGAGCAAAATCTTTGCCAGTAAAGCTGCCAACCCACAAGTCCTACAAGTCCCATCCAGTTTACAGATATTGATGTCTCATGTGGTGCTGTTGATGAGTGTTATTAGGTTGGATATTAGTATCCACACCACCTAGTGCATGAAAAGGGCTAATATAAACCACTAAAGCCCTCAATGTACCTAGCTAACCTAAATGTATATATACAATAGTGATGCCTTACACTTTTCTGTGGTCTAGAGGATGCAGGTGAGTTTTTTTTGTACGTTGGAATTATGATATTTTATTTACTTAACACACCTGACCACAGTATTTCTAACAGACTTTATTCTAATGAGGGCTCATTATAGTGATATGCAAACTATTTCTTGATGTATTGTCTTTTGCAACATGAATGTCGTAAAGAAGTAATCATGGTTTGCCTCCTTTCATAAATGCCTATCTTTAGGCTATTCTATGTGATTGGTGGAGGTCTGTATACCCCACATCCATCCCACGCCCCAGAAACAAGGAAAATTTGACCTTCGCTGACCATACAGTGATGGACTATCCTTATGCATATTTCTGGATATATTGCATAGGTGCTCTTTAAGCATTTGCCTTTAAGCACTTGAATCTGCAGGTAGAATTTTCATTGAAAAACAAGAACCAATCCAACCAATGAGATTAATTTTCTGTAGGCTTCTGTGGGGTTGACCAGAAGGCCAAAGCATCCCCTAAAGGGAAAAAAGTATGATGTTTTTGTAAAGACGGCTGTTTTCTATGGAAATAATTGACACCATGTTCTTTCCACGCTTGTTACTGTGATTGTAGCCATATGTAAAGAACATTGCAGAACGGTGTCTATGATGTGGTTGCACCTTACAACAACAGAGGAATGCTTTAACAGGAGGAAGGACAATGGATGACTATAAGGAACCTTCCATATTTTAAGCTCAGGAAGGGTTATGTTGGGCGAGAGAATGCATCATATTTATTTGGTTCTCCAGAATTTGGACTGTAGGGGGCAGCAGGGAGAAAAATAATGTACTTTTTATATATATCTGGACTCCCAAGCTCAGTCCTTTAGCCACCACTGCTGTGGCTGCCCCAACCAACTTTTGGCACATTGGCTTTATCTGGATTGATTTGCAGTTCTGCCTTGGCTTTTTGTTGCACTTGTTCTCTCCAAAGAAACTTTTTACATAATTGCCTTTTTTTCTTCACTTTTAAATCCCAGTTCTGTACTGGGCCGGTCATGAGACCTGTGTATATGGTCCACTTTGGGTTTAGTAGGAGTTGGGGGGCGGGGGCCATGCTAGCTTCACCACACTGCCTGCAACTTGGCTTTACTGCTTCTTGTGCATGGCTGTCCCATTGCGATGTTCTTCAGCCTGCAAGAAATGTCTTGATGCTACACTCCATTTTATGTTATGCATTGTGAATTACCAGCCTTAACCCTACAACTGCCATAACTGCATGCAACATCAAAGCTCCTTGCAAGCTTCAATGGCAGGAAAAAAATAAGTAGATTATCCCGTTTGCAGACAGAGGGTACAGCTGCTCATTGCTGCGCAATTTGCTGCTAGCTTCCTTTTGTGCAAAAGGGTTGTATGCTCTTGAAGAATAAATGAATTCAGTACTTATAGATCTTCATGGCTGGCTCTGGTTGAACTATGCGATTTATTGAAGATTTCGTACAGGTTGTCAACTATGGATACTACCCCTACATATCTAAAGCGCAGCTCTACTTTCAGAGATACTTTTCTTGAACTATTAGCATTTATCTGAAGCATTTGTCCTCATAGCTGTGCAAATGGTATCAAACCTTTGCCCTGATTGGCTGAGAATCCTGGTTACGACCATTTGACCATAACACGGCCACATGTTATGCAGTTTTGTATTATGGCTACAAGATCCGGATCTCCCACAGCTGAACTAAATCAACCTTAGTTGACCGTTTGATGGCCATGTTTGGTAACCGCTGGAGGTCTAGGTGTTGCATCTATAGTTCAGACACTAAACTGCATCTATCACTTTCTAGAAGGTCTGTCCATTGGTATAGAGGAGTTTCACATAGGACATCTCACCAGTTGGGCAAGTATTTTTAGATTATTTTTAGATCCTGTCCATAGTATTAAACCCCTCAAATGCCGTAGTATCAACACAATGAGTGGTAGATAGATGTCAAAGGGTTGGGTCCTAAGACCTTTCCTGCTAGAGACGAGGTCATTCACGTTCTCTGGTATAAACACACCGGACCTCTCATTAGTGCCACAAGAAACTTGATCTTTGGATTTCCCCAAAACATTGAGAAGGTTTTCCAGCCTATTTGAGTGCCTTCCCATGCAAAGAAAGTCTGCTATGAAGATATGTTGACAGGAAGTCATTAAAAAAAATATTTGTAGTACTGACGTGTATCTTGTCTTTATTCACTTCAACATCAACTAGTCACTAAAAAGAACGCACTAATGTTCTTCAGAAGGCTAGACCTCATACTTAGTCATGAAAGATGATAATTACACTTACCGGTAATTTGATTTCCCTTTAGCCTCCACAGCGGCACCACAGGAGGATTCCCCCGCCCCCAGGGACAGGAAACAACCACCAGGAAGCTTAAAAAGATCCCTCCTCTTACCTAGAATCAGTTAGTTTCAGAGAACCTTATTGGATGCAAGCACACGACATTTATTAACAATACCATCAATACAATGCAAGCAAAAACACTGTAGAGACATAAGACAATTAGGGAGGGAAATGTTGCCGCTGTGGAGGCTAAAGGGAAATCAAATTACCGCTAAGTGTAATTATCATCTTTCCCCTACGCCTCCACAGCGGCACCACAGGAGGAATAGCAGAGTACTCATTTATCAGGGAGGGACTACTGCTGAAAGGACCTTGCGTCCGAAGGATAAGTCCTTATTAGATAACACATCCAGTCTATAGTGACGGAAGAAGGTAGATGGTGAGGCCCACGTGGCAGCTCTACATATCTCTTCCAGCGAGGCTGAAGCTGTCATAGCCCAGGATGCTGACATTGCTCTTGTAGAGTGGGCTTTCAAGGAGGAGGGAACAACTTCGTTGTTCACCCCATAGGCAGATGATATAGCCGTCTTTATCCATCTCGCGATAGTTTACTTGCGGCTTTGCCTTTATTTGGTCCCTGAAATTGTAGAAGGAGATGGTCAGAGCATCTAAATTCCTTAGATCGCTGCAAGTAAGTCAGTATACATCGGTGGACATCTAAATTATGGAACTTCCTTTCTCTGTCTGAGGCCGGATTCTGGCAGAAAGAAGGTAGACAAATTTCCTGTTGCCTATGAAATTTGGAGACCATCTTGGGTAGAAAGGAGGGATGATGTTTTAAGACAACTCGATCATCTAGGATGTTTAGATAAGGAGGAACACAGGAAAACCCCTTGAATTTCACCTACCCTCCTGGCTGTTGTTATTGCCAGGAGAAAGGCAGTCTTTAAGGTGAGATATCTCAGCGAGATGTCTAGGATGGGTTCAAAGGGGGGCTCTGTCAAGGCCGATAACACGAGGTTCAAATCCCAGGGGGGAACTACCACATGCTTGGGTGGAAGCAACCTACAAGCTCCTTTAATAAATCTGGAAATGAGAGGAAGCTCAGCCAATCTCATATCCAGAAATACACTCAGCGCTGCCACCTGCACTTTCAGGGTGGAGGGCCTCAGACCTTTATCCATTCCTGCCTGAAGAAAGTCAAGAATGGTAGCTATGTCTGGGGGAGCTGACGGGTCCCAAGTATTTTTAGCAAATCTTAAGAAAGTGTTCCAGATCCTATGATAGATCTGAGAAGTAACCTTCTTACGACTGGACAAAAGGGTAGCAATTACCTTGTCTGATAGGCCCTTAGCTTTTAGGAGGGCGTGTTCAGTCTCCATGCTGCCAGGTGTAGATGATGGACCTTGGGATGAAGTACTGGCCCTTGGAACAGCAGATCCGGAACATCTGGAAGCATCTTGTATTCCCCCTTTGACATCTCCAGGAGAAGAGGAAACCAGGAACGTTTTGTCCAGAACGGAGCTATCAGGATGACATGAGCCTCTAGATCCCTGATCTTCGCCACTGTCTTGGGTAATAGAGAGAAGGGGGGGAAGGCATATAGGAGGTCGTCTGGCCAAGTCTGGCAAAGAGCATCGGTTCCCCAAGTCGAGCCGTTCTTTTCTAGGGAGAAATAAGCCGGAACTTGTCGGTTTGTGTGACTGGCAAAAAGATCCATGTAAGGGTATCCCCATATCTTTGTGAGATAAAGAAATACCTGGACGGACTGAAAGCATTTTGGACCGCCGACAACTCCTTTAGATTGGAGGAGGCTTCCTTCAGCTGACCTACCCAGGAACCTTGGACTAGCAGACCCGCGGAATGAGCTCCCCAACCGCTGCCGCTGGCGTCTGTTGTAATAATCACTGGACGAAGAGGCTTCCATGAAATCCCTCTTAGAAGATTCTGATGGAGTCTCCACCAATTTAGGGATACTTTGATGTGGACTGCAATGGACAATCTTCTGTTTAAGGAGTCCTGCCTCTTGTCCCAGGAACGCAAGAGGAAATTTTGTAGATCCCGGGTGTGAGACTGAGCCCACCGAACCCCCGGAATGGTGGCCGTCAGGGAGCCCAGCAGCTTCATAACTTCTCTTATAGAGACGTTTGGTTTGTGTAGAAACCTGGATACCAGGCAGGAGAGGGAGATCCTTTTTTCCTCCGGCAGAAAGGACATCCTCTGATGTGAGTCCAGTAATATGCCCAGAAAGATTTTCTGTTGCGCTGGTTGTAGGTGAGATTTCTCCCGGTTTATCTCCCAACCTAACGAGGGAAGAAAATTCTGGACGTACTCCAATTGACTGATCAGGAGTTCCCGTGAGCCTGCCCAGATCAGGAAGTCGTCCAGGTACGGTATGACCTGTACCTTTTGAAGGTGGAAGAACGACGTGACTTCTGACATTACTTTGGTGAAAATTCTGGGGGCCGAGCTTAGGCCAAAGGGCAGGGCTTGAAACTGAAGATGGTGCAGACTTCCCTTGATCCAAAGAGCAATTCTGAGAAATTTTTGAAAACTTCTGTGGATGGGGATGTGGTAGTAGGCATCGCTGAGGTCGAGGGTAGCCATGAAACAATTTTTCTGGAGAATATTTACTGTCGAGCGGATAGTCTCCATCTTGAACTTCTTGTATATGAGGTAGCAGTTGAGGTCTTTTAGGTTTATTATGGCTCGGTATGAACCATTTGGTTTTCGTATAAGGAACATTGGAGAGTAGAATCCCTTCCCCCGTTGGGAGGATGGGACTGGCACCAGGACCTGCTTCTCCAGAAGAGATAATATTTCCTGCTCCAACGCGTTCTGGTTGAGAGGATTCCTTATTGTCATAAATCTTGTAGGCGGAGTGCTTTTGAATTCCAGTCTGTAACCTGTTGAGATCAACTGGAGGATCCAGGGAGAAGAGGTTATGCTGGACCAGGCTGAGGCGAACCATCTCAACCTTCCTCCCACTGGTAATCTGGCGTCATTGTTTTCCTGTAGAATTGCCAGGGTTGAAAAGCTTCCTTTGCCTCTAGAGTGTTGAGATCTGTCTGACCCGCTACCTCTTCTTTGGTCGAAACGCCCCCTACGCTGATTCCGAAAGGACTGGCGCTGTTGAAAAAAACGAGGTTCAGTTGGAAAGCCCTTGTTTTTGTCAGAGGCCTTCTCTAAGATGTCATCCAGCCCCGTGCCGAATAAACGATCTCCCTCGCAGGGTAACGCACATAGTCTTCCCTTTGAACCTGCGTCTCCGCTGTATAGTTTCAGCCAAACAGTTCTTCTTGTTGCGTTGGCTAATGCGGCAGATCTGGCTGCCATCTTCACTACGTCTGCAGAAGAGTCCGCCAAAAAATTAGATGCCTGTCTCAGCACCGGTAATGAGGCTAGGATTTCTTCGCTGGATGTTCCTGCAGCCAGATGTTCTTCCAGTTGCTCTAGCCAGATACTCAGAGATCTGGCGGTGCAGGTTGTGGCTATGGCCGGTCTGAGCATCGCAGTAGAATTTTCCCAGGACTTCTTCAGTAACCCTTCTGCTTTCTTCTCCATTGGGTCTCTCAGCAGACCCATGTCCTCAAATGGTAAGGACGTCTTTTTAAGAAATTTTCGCTATAGGAGCGTCAACTTTAGGAATAGTATCCCATAAGGCGGAATCTTCTGAGGCAAAAGGATATTTCCTCTTGAAGGATTTGGAAATTCCCGTTCTTTTTTCCGGATCTTTCCATTCCTTCTTGATAAGGTTTTCCACATTTTTATGAACAGGAAAGACTCTCACCTTCTTCTCTCCCAGACCTTGGAACATCTGGTCCCGTATGGATAGGGATTCTCTTGTATCTTCATAACCCATAGTGGATCTAATGGATTTTAGCAACAACTCAGTATCTTCTGGAACACAGAAGGGTTTCCCAGCGACATCATCAGAGGCGTCAGAATCTTCATTTTCTCCCTCTTCAAGAGGCACCTCAGGCAGGCTGGCTACAGTAGCTCTAGAAGTTGCCGGTTGAGCTGAGATAGAAGCAGCAGGCAACCGCAGATCTATCGCTGACGAAACCTCATGTCTAATCAGAGCTTTTAGGTTAGACATAAATGAAGGGGAGTCTTCAGTGACCACCTTCTCAGTGCATTTCTTGCAGAGAGGTTTTTTATAAGATGAGGATAAAGATTTCCTGCATATAGCGCACCGATTAGAGGCCTTATGCTCCTAAAAAAACAAACATAAGAGAATAAGTAAACCTCAGTAAAAGATAAAAAGGGATCCCTATCTCTTAAACAAGGTTTAACAAGAGAAGGGTACTGACCGGACCCGGGGCTGCAGCAGCATCAGAAGGCCTGTGAGACTCAGCAGAGGGCTCAGATGGGGAAGACATCTTCCAACAGCAGTATCACAAACACTACAGCTCACCTCCATATTCCTGGCGCTTTAAATTTTCAAATTTGGCGCCATCCGCGTTAAGCCACGCCCCCAACGCCGACGTCACTGCTGTCCAATTGTAGCGCGGCGGCGTCCATCCGCCGCGCCTCCCCTGCAAGACGTGGAGGGGGAAAGAGAGAGTCCCCGCCCCTCGGGGAGTCCCTCCATGCGCATACAGCGCCTGATGTGCTGATCCCACGCTCCTGGTGCCGTGAGCGTGGGGAATATGTCCGGGGCCGCCTCGCTTGAGAGGGCTTAAGCCTAGGACCGGAGAAGGCACGCATGTAGTGCCCGGAGCCTCCGGTCCCTGCGCAGCCCTCCCAATACCGGAAGGGAATTTGGGGAAAATCCAGGCTGCGCGGAAAAAAGAAAAAAAGAGGGCAGCGTACCACCCGAAGCTTCCCGGCGTCCCGAGGGACAGGAAACAAAAACTGATTCTAGGTAAGAGGAGGGATCTTTTTAAGCTTCCTGGTGGTTGTTTCCTGTCCCTGGGGGCGGGGGAATCCTCCTGTGGTGCCGCTGTGGAGGCGTAGGGGAAATATATCATAATCCCACTTAACGCTGCAGCTTTCCATAGTAAAACCTAGCTCTCTGTTTTAAAGGCTATGGACACCTTTATGCACTAAAAATCAATAACACCATACCTTACCATAATGCAGCACATAATAAAATTGCACTTGTTAGTTTACTGGTATCAGCTTTGCTTCACATGCTCACATGCTGTCTCCTGTCTTCTCCTCTGAGCCTCTGTGTGCGTTCCTGTTGATTTCACATGCACCAGCACAGCTCTGCTGCCGCACCCCCACATTCTGTTACACAGCACAGCTAGCAGCTTCTTACATACAGTATAAGCTGATGGAACTTGCAAGTAACTTGGTAGTAAGATTTCATTCCAATTAGAGATGAGCGAATCATAAAAAATTCGCTTCGCCGAATAATCGATGAATTTATGACAAGATTCGTTCTTAATACAAATTTATTTGGTCGAATTTGCGTTAAAAAATAATCGTTGTTTTGCGAACATTACTGCACAAATTACGAACATACAGTCTAAGCATTGTTAAAAGTACACTACTGAACTGAATGCGTAAGCATTAGCATAAAAAGTGCGTACGAATCCTCAGCATACTATTGACTTGCGATCGCGTCATACGCACGTACGCGGCTAGGCCGCGGCGTACAGCCCTCAGAGGCAGTCCATATGAGGTAGAAGAGTAAGGTGCTCACTGTTAGCTATCCGGCTAAGTGCGCAATTTACTAAGAACACCATACAATAAGTGCTTAATAGGACACATTGCAGTACCTGAAAAAGAATACACACAATGGGCTAAAGTGCTTGAACATTGCTGAACCTGTAAAAACATTATTGCTATGCTAAAATACAGCAAAGACATAATTATGCAAACATTTTAGTGCAATCAATTTCACTTTTGCAAACATAATAGGCTCAGATATATACGTTTGAGTCTCTCCTCATGGCTGCTTGGCATAAAACACTGGAACACCGTCCAAAATTCAATTGTAATCCACGTGAGGTAATTTTGTAATCCAAACAGGTAACATGTAATCCACATGGATAATATAAAATAGCAGCAAATAGAGAACTCTTTTTGCAAAGCGGGCTCCTAAATAACCTGAAAAGGAGGGAAAAAGAAAAATAGGCGCGCTTAGGCGCAACTGGGAATTTTCTGCAGAATGGGGAGGGAGTCCTGACAAGCCATGTCCATCTGGGTGACAGTCAAACGGGGCAATAAAAACAACATAAACTAAGAACAAGTGCCAACTAGCTCCTATCCATCAGGTGCAGTCCATGTTGTGGCTCCCATAGGTCCAGAGGTGTCCTTTAAATCAGCCAGTAGAAGGGTTCCTCAGATGAGGGACATGAAGTCCTCCTCGCTGGAACTGCTGCTGAATGGCAGAGGACGCTCCTGCCTCCTGTAGGCCAAGCTGGCTGCCGTGGTTGAGCTCCACTGCCCTCTTCTGCCAGAAGTCGGACTTGTCCGGGTGGTGGTCACACTGGTGAGCGCTGCAGCCGGGAGAGCAGGGGTAAGGACTTCTGGCTGCAGCGGTTGAGGCAAGGTTGCACCCAGGGAAGAACCGCCAGCTAACGTAATTTTCTAGGTTAGTTGGTACTGGATCACCGTAGACTGGAAAGTAAAGGATGATGTCAGCTGACCCAGATGAATTGTATCCGAAAACCAGAGTTCTAACCAATATAAAAGTAAATTAAGGAACTAAACAGAACAACATTTTGGATCTGTTTAGATAAAAAGATATACAGGGATGGGTGTTCATTTTCCTCTGCAATATTCAGCTTCAGCTGTCCTAGCTAGTCCCTGGGGTGCTGTGCCTTTATTACAAGACTCAATCACCTCCACTATCTAGCTAGTTACTCCCAGGATTATTCCTGGCTATGTTTCCATTGGCCGCTTACTCATTTCAACCTGTCTTCTGCCATACCAATAACCAAGAGGTCTGCGGAGCACTGCTATTTATCCTTTTGGACATGTGCTCTCCATGAGCTCTCTACAAATCAGATCAGGTCACCCAAATCGTCTTTGCGCCCACATATACCGTACTATCCAACAGTAATAATACAACTGGTCAGTAGATGGCAGCATAACCTCAGTGTTACAACATTTACTTTCAATATAATATATTTATGTCATACAGTCCAATACAATATTAAGGGTATGGCTACACAGCGACATGTATCGTGCGACAAGAAAGTCGCTTGACATTTCACGTAATGTATTTCAATGGTGTCGCAATGCAACATGCAGCGACTGCGACGTGGAAGTTGCAAAAATCCATCTAAGTCAGATTGTCAGCAGTATGTCGCATTGCAACACCACTGAAATATATCATATGAAATGTCACCATATAGGCATAACCTTTTGTGTTGCATGACTTTTATGCGACTTGCTGTCGCGCGACACACGTCTACGTGTAACCATAGTGCATTTCTTACTGTTTCCAGTGCAGCCCATCTGCAATGTCCAGTATGACTCCCCCAAAACAGTGATATTCCATTTTCACCGTCTGCAACATTTTTTATAAATATACATGTCCAGGACCTATGCACACTTTACCCTACATTCTCTTGTAAGGTTTCAACAAGCAGAATAAGGCCTAAACAGCATTTACATAACATATCGGATTACATATATAACATGGTGTATCAACATTATTGCAAGTACATGGCACATTAAAGGGGAAAGCAGCATGAAAATTGCAAGCACTTAAAGGTATAGCAACATTCACTTCACACAGATACACATGATACACACAGGGGCATAGCTAAAGGCTCATGGGCCCTGGTGCAAGAGTTCAGCTTGCCCCCCCCCTTCCCTCAGCGCTGGTACACCTAGCTTTCCTGCCGGCCAAGTCAAAAATTGATCCCCCCCCCCCGTGCCAAATTCTCACCCTAAGTCTTTCCCTCCTAACGTTCTGTATATCACTACAGAACATACAGGGTAAGGCTACATTCACACGACAGCTGCTTTTGCGGCCTCTGATCCGCATATTTATAATGGGTCAGCAAAAAATGCTGACAGAACACTGTGTACTGTCCGCATCCGTATGTCCATTCCTTAGCCCTGCAAAAAAAAAATAGAACATGTCCTAATTTTGTCAGTTTTGCGGACAAGGATAGGCATTGTTACAAAACGGATGCCATACGGAACATCATCCGTTTTTTTTGCAGATACGCAATTTGCAGACCGCAAAACACAACGTTCGTGTGAATGTAGTCTAATACAGCGCCCCATACCTCTTACATCCAGTATAATACAGCGCCCCATACCTTGTACATCCAGTATAATACAGAGCCCCATACCTCGTACATCCAGTATAATACAGCGCCCCATACCTCTTACATCCAGTATAATACAGCGCCCCATACCTCTTATATCCAGTATAATACAGCGCCCCATACCTCGTACATCCAGTATAATACAGCGCCCCATACCTCTTACATCCAGTATAATACAGCGCCCCATACCTCTTACATCCAGTATAATACAGCGCCCCATACCTCGTACATCCAGAGACGTCTCCTCTAATATAGATCTTCTCTTTCCTCATCTTCTCCTTTCAGACCAGACACCATTTTTCAGCCATTTCTCATCTCTGCAGTTTGACAGAAAAAAATCTTAGTTTACTACTTTTCCATCGTCCTCCCATCTTCTGGACAAATCATCCTACCACCCCCAATACTGTGCCACTAGTACCACACAGATAGTGCCCTTCAATAATTATTGGCACACAGTGTCCTAAAATAACTGCGCCCAGCAAATAGTGTCCCTGACAGTAATAGTGTAAACATAACGTCCCCCAGAAATAACTGCGCTCTGCTGATACTGTGCCAGGCTGCCCCCCACAGTAATAGTGCCCCCTAAAGTCCCAACTAATAATTCTCTGCCAGAGTGCATTTGTTAGTAATAGTGCCCCCAACTGTACTAATGTCCCCACTGTGCCCCAGAAGTAATAATGCTTCCATAGTGCCCATACTAGTAATCATGTTCCCTAGAGAACCCCAGTAATAATAATTCTCCTTATAATGTGACAGTACAAAAATGCCCCCTTATGTGTGCCAGTGCAAAAAAAACCTTTTAATGCCCCCAGTTGAGCTAATGTCGCCATAGTGCCCCCATAATGTGCCAGTATAAAATACCCCTAAATAGTGCCCCCCGTAGATGCCCTCAGTGTCCCCCATAATTTGCAAGTATAAAATACCCCTTCTTAGTGCCCCCCCCCCCGTAGATGCCCCCATAGTACCCGCCATAATGTGTCCCAGTATAAAATGCCCCTATACAGAGCCTCACATATAAAATACTCCTCCTTTGTGGCCTCAGTAGATGCTTCCATAGTGCCCCCCAATAATGTGCCAGTAAGAAGAGCCCCCATAGTGCCCTCCAATAATGTGCCAGTAAGAAGAGCCCCCAAAATTTCCCCTCAATAATGTGCCAGTAAAAAGTGTCCCACCTCCATAGATGCCCCCCCAAATCATGTGCCAGTAAGAAGTGCCCCCATGTGCCAGTAAGAAATGCCCCAGTGCCAATAAGAAATGCCCCCAGTGCCCCCATGTGCCAGTAAAAAAATGCCCCCAATGCCCCCATGTGCCAGTAAAAAAATGCCCTCAGTGCCCCCATGTGCCAGTAAGAAAGTCCCCCAGTGCCCCCATGTTCCAATAAGAAATGCCCTTAGTGCCCCCATGTGCCAGTAAAAAAATGCCCCCAGTGCCTCCATGTGCCATTAAGAAGAACTCTGGTCCGTAATTGCATTACACAAAAAAAAAAATAAACACTTATACTTACCTCCTTGCCTCTTTCAGCAATCAGATGCGATGCAGGCCTCTTCCGGCCTGTGTCCCGCGCTGTACGGCTCAGGCGGTGCAATGACATCATCGCGCCGCCTGCGCCGGCCTGTGATAGGCTGCAGGCACTAGGCCTGCAGCCTATCAGATGAATGGGGAAGGGAGACGCCTCTCCCTCCCCTTCCCCACAGCTTCTATCTGTATCGCTGTCCTGAGGACGGCGATACAGATGACTATGGAGATGAGCGCTTCCACAATGGAAGCGCTCATCTCCCTCTGCCCCGCCACCGCCCCCCCAACTGTGACCAGGGCCGTGACCAGGGCCGGTGCGGCCCTGCAAGTGGCAAGGGGGGGCCCTCTGGTCCCCCCTGGTTCAGGGGCCCGGTCGCAACTGCAACTGCTGCGACCCCTATAGCTATGCCACTGGATACACACATACTTATACACAAGTGCACATACAGTATATATATATATATATCTTATTATACCCACTCATATAGCGCTACTATATTCCGCAGCACTTTACAGACATTAGCATCACACTGTCCTTAATAGGGCTCACAATCTAAGCTCCCTATCAGTATTTCTTTGGAGCATGGGAGGAAACCGGAGGAAAAAAAACAGCAATCACTTGACCACAAACACAGATGAAAGTCCTGAGCTGCCCAAGGGGACTAACAGCAGCAAATCAAATCCACCCCCCGATTTAGACAGAGCTCTAAGCATTTTAGGGATGTCTATCAGGGAGACTTTTTCTTCTTTTCCTGTCATGTCATGGATTATACTAAGAAGCTGTTCACACCGGAAACTTACTGGATGTTTTTGCTACAAACTTGAGCATCTGAGGACCTAAGTTGGATTTGATTTGCTGCTATTAGTCCCCATGGGCAGCTCAGTACTGTCACTTGAGAAGGCAGCGGCACTGCAGGAGCGCCACGGCCTGCTCTGTGTTTTCCTCAGACCCAGTGACGTCACGACTAGTATCACTGGCCTGGACGGAGCTAAGTTCTGTTCACTTGAATGGAGCTTAGCCCCGCCCAGGCCAGTGATACTAGTCGTGACGTCACTGGGCCTGAGGAAAACACAGAGAAGGCCGTGGGGCCCCTGCATCGCCGCTGCCTTCTCAAACAGCTGATCGGCGGGGGTCCCGAACTACAGAACCCCTTTAAGGATTTTTAATCCGAAATGTGTCGACTGTGCATGCGGTACCTGCTCATACAAGCTTTTAAATGTTCAATATACTTTGGATTTTTATGGAGACATCAGCTGCTGGAGGTTTGTTATTTTTTTTTTGTTTATACAGTGTCCTGCTTACTCAAGGTTCTGAGCATGGATGTCCCCTATTATGAGAGTTTGGAGCGGACTGTCATTCTACTATAATACATGATATAACTCGGGATAAATAATGTATGTTCACGATATCTCCACTAGCAGAATAGTGAGTGCAGCTCTGGAGTATAATACAGGGTGTAACTCAGGATCAGTACAGGATAAATAATGTATGTTCACAATATCTCCACCAGCAGAATAGTGAGTGCAGCTCTAGAGTATAATACAGTATGTATATACAAAATAAGGAATGAATCTGGATCGCACATCCTCATGCTATGTTTTGATCTAGTAATTGCTTCTCAGCGTAATTAATGGTATACTACCCCTATGTCATATAATGCACATGAGGCATTAGTATACGTTTTGATCAAAAAGCATAGGCCCACTCACCGCGCCAAGGTTGCCTCCTCAAGTGGGAACCTACTCTAAATTTGGCGCAGCGCGGCGACCACCAGCGCCACAGCTCCACGCCGATAGGCAGTAGAGCCCAGCAGCCAGACAGCGCCCCCGCTGCCCAGCTAAGTCACCCTGGCACTGAGCTCCACCAACCCACCAGCACAGCACCAAGGCAGCAATGGCCGCCGCGCAGCACCGCACCCAACCTTTCTCTGCTCTCAGGAACTCCAACTGAGAGAAAGTAGGAATTTATAAACCCTCATGCAGACACCTGCTAATTTAAAAACACTCCTGCACTCCTCCCCTTTTGGCCCAGGTGTTTTTAAATTAGCAGGCGTCTGCATGAGGGTTTATAAATCGGCGTGGCACTGGGGGTAGTATACCATTAATTACGCTGAGAAGCGATGTTAAATTATGCTGAGAAGCAATTACTAGATCAAAACATAGCATGAGGATGTGCGATCCAGATTCATTCCTTATTTTATATATAATACAGTATGTACCTCAGGATCAGTATAGGATAAGTAATGTATGTACACAGCAACTCATCCAGCAGAACAGTGAGTGCAGCTCTGGAGTATAATACAGGATGTAACTCAGGATCAGTACAGAATAAGTAATGTATGTACACAGTGACTCATCCGGCAGAATAGTGAGTGCAGCTCTGGAGTATAATACAGGATGTAACTCAGGATTAGTACAGGATAAGTAATATACAGAATGTTCACAGCGACTCTTCCAGCAGAATAGTGTATAGGTTTGTATATAGATTACACAGAGTTGGTATAGAAAACAGATCCTTAAATGACTCTCTTTCCTATCCGTTTTATTTAATGACATATTACTAGGCAGGATAAGCTGCTTTTGGTAACATTAAGGACTTGTGTTAGCTGTTTCCTAGCAACACACTGTTCACCTGCCTGTCCTGCCTTAGTTCTGCGGCCTCTCTCATTAGTGAAAAACATTGAGTGTAATTCTCAGTATGTCCATTAGGGGGCAGAAACAACTCACATTAAATCCCCTGAAAGAGCAGAGAACTGTGAATGAACATCATTAAGCCTCATTCACACGTCAGTGTTTTGGTCAGTAATTTCCATCAGTGATTGTGAGCCCAAACCAGGGTTGGAGCCTCCCCAGACATAAGGTATAAGGGAAAGATCTGCACCTGCTCTGTGTTTAGAGCCGCACCTGGTTTTGCCTCAGAATCACTGATGGAAATCACTGACCGAACACTGACGTGTGAATGATGCATTATTGTATTTTTTTTTTTGTTATTCGCTTTAAAGAGTATCTGTCACCATGATCAGCTCTATTAAAGTAGGTATACTGCATGGTAGGGTTGAGCATGGTGACTAAAATGAGCCTCTTGTCTCTTTCTTGATTCTAGTTATATGTAAATGAGGTGCTCAAAGCACTGAAGGGCTGGACTAACCCCTTAGAGCACCACGTCACCTCCCACACTCCCTGTTTCCCTCTCTGTGAGATTGACAGGGCCAGGCATCCTCACTTCTCCGATGTCTGGCCCTGAAATCTCATGCACCAGAGCAATGAAAAACTCTGAGCGGTCATTACCTTTCTGAGACTTTCACTGCACAATGTGCTCATTGTATAGCACGTGCACGAGATTTCAGGGCCAGATATTGAAGCAGTGAGGATATCTGACCCTCTCAATCTCACTGTGGTGATGGATGGAATCTCTACTGCGCATGTGCCGTCCATCCTCCAATCAGCCCAGTACTGTGCGTGTACCAATCACAGAGGTGAACGTGTATGCAAGAGTTCAGGGCCAGGCATGATCAAGTCTACTCTGTGTGGCCAACAGGGGAAGTGAGCTGAGCTTTAGGTGCAACGGCAATGCTTTAGTTGCACCAAAGGGCTCATCTGCATAAAATAAAAATGCTAATATCTAAGAATTAGAGTCACTGATCAAGATGGGGCAAAGTGCATCGGATTCAGGTGCCAAGTGCACGTCTACAAACTCAGTAGGATTTATTTGCAGGTATGTGTTCACATTCCCTTTAAATGAAACATGATGGTTGGGAGCCATATTACTCTGCAGGGGGGGGGGGGCACACACATTTGTACAGGTGCCATTGAATTCAATAGGGAATGAGTGCAATAAGCTGCTAAGCTCCTACCTATAAACAAAGAGATATCTCCCAAGAACTCTTTCTAGCTCACCAGTGACACCTATTAGCTCCCTTAGAATCAATAGAATCAAGATCTCACTTTTCAACAAGCATTAGGATGAGACAAGAGAATATAGCCAAGCCAGATATCTGTCCATAGACTGCTGTTTCAGGGTGCTTGCCCCTCATGAGTATGGAGTAGGATTCTGACTAGCTCAGTGCGAGGCCTGGGAAGCAGCTTAGGCAGGGTGCAGAATCTCCTTGAAGAGACCAGTCCTGTATGAAGACTTACTGGAAGTTCTCCAGGGTATGGAGAGTTTTAAGCAATGCTCCATGGGAAATGAATATGCAAAGAGGTATTTCTCAAGAAAGAGAACCAACTTGCCCCAGCCATCTATTGGAAGTGTCAAGATCCAATTTTCCAACAAGCCTTGGGATTTGACAAGGGAATGGAGTACTTCCTGTAAGTCTCCATAACCCCTGCCTAAGCTGGTTCCAAGGCATTGCACTAAGACAGCCAGAATCCTACTCCTGAAACAGCTGTCTATGGATGGATATCTGACTTGGCTATATTCCCTTGACAAATCCCAAGGCTTGTGGGAAAGTCAGATCTTCACTTGTAGGAAGCCACTTCCAATAGATGGTGCTGGTAAGATGGTTCTCTTTCTTTGGAGAGACCTCTTTGCATATTCATTTCCCATGGAAAATTGGCAATAAGTCTCCATACCATGGAGTGCTTCCAGCAGGTCTCCATACAGGACTGGTCTCTTTAAAGAGATTCAGCACCCTGCCTAAGACTCTCCTACCTAAAAATCACATGGTTGACATACATTTGATGCTGCTTTTAGATTGGGTGCAGTGCAGAGGCGTAGCTAGAGGTTCAGCACAGGGGGGGCGAAACATACTTGAGTGGGCCCCCCACTTGGCTTCCCAAACGCACGTTTCCAACTTCACAGGCACATACTACTAGTTGTGGTTATAATATTGTATTAGAAAGATTACTATATAAACTGCTAGATCATCTATGCTGCTAAGTACAGTACAATAGACTTTCTACATACCCTACTCTAAATACTCTACCACATAATGCAGTGAAATATAGGAGTAATAGGAGTAAAAAACAAGAGGACTCCTATGTTAAAGGAAACCTGTCCACAGTTTTTACATCACTAAACTAACAGTCCCCTGCCCCCATCAGACCTCAGATCATCAGAATGTGCCCCCCATCAGACCTCAGATCAGTGTATTGTGCCCCACCAGACCTCAGATCAGCGTATTGTGCCCCATCAGACCTCAGATCAGCAGAATATGCCCCCATCAGACCTCACATCAGCCTACTGTGCCCCCATCAGACCTCAGATCAGCGTATTGTGCCCCATCAGACCTCACATCAGCCTACTGTGCCCCCATCAGACCTCAGATCAGCGTATTGTGCCCCATCAGACCTCAGATCAGCGTATTGTACCCCATCAGACCTCAGATCAGCAGAATGTGCCCCCATTAGTCCTCACATCAGCCTACTGTGCCCCCATCAGACCTCAGATCAGCGTATTGTGCCCCCATCAGACCTCCGATCAACAGAATGTGCCCCCATCAGACCTCAGATCAGCGTATTGTGCCACATCAGACCTCAGATCAGCATATTGTGCCCCCATCAGACCTCAGATCAGCAGAATGTGCCCCCATCAGACCTCAGATCAGCGTATTGTGCCCCATCAGACCTCAGATCAGCGTACTGTGCCACATCAGACCTCAGATCAGCATATTGTGCCCCCATCAGACCTCAGATCAGCAGAATGTGCCCCCATCAGACCTCAGATCAGCGTATTGTGCCCCATCAGACCTCAGATCAGCGTACTGTGCCCCCATCAGACCTCAGATCAGCGTACTGTGCCCCCATCAGACCTCAGATCAGCGTACTGTGCCCCCATCAGACCTCAGATCAGCGTATTGTGCCCCATCAGACCTCAGATCAGCGTATTGTGCCCAATCAGACCTCAGATCAGCGTACTGTGCCCCCATCAGACCTCAGATCAGCAGAATGTGCCCCCATCAGACCTCAGATCAGCGTACTGTGCCCCCATCAGACCTCAGATCAGCGTATTGTGCCCCCCACCAGACCTCAGATCAGCGTATTGTGCCCCATCAGACCTCAGATCAGCGTATTGTGCCCCCCATCAGACCTCAGATCAGCGTATTGTGCCCCCATCAGACCTCAGATCAGCTTAATGTGCTCCCATCAGACCTCAGATCAGCGTATTGTGCCCCCCATCAGACCTCAGATCAGCGTATTGTGCCCCCATCAGACCTCAGATCAGCTTAATGTGCCCCCATCAGACCTCATATCAGCAGACTGTGCCCCCATCAGACCTCATATCAGCCTACTGTGCCTCTATCAGACCTCAGATCAGCATATTATGCCCCCATCAGACCTCATATCAGCAGACTGTGCCCCCATCAGACCTCATATCAGCCTACTGTGCCCCTATCAGACCTCAGATCAGCTTAATGTGCTCCCATCAGACCTCAGATCAGCGTATTGTGCCCCCATCAGACCTCATATCAGCAGACTGTGCCCCCATCAGACCTCATAGCAGACTGTGCCCCCATCAGACCTCATATCAGCCTACTGTGCCCCTATCAGACCTCAGATCAGCGTATTGTGCCCCCATCAGACCTCAGATCAGCAGACTGTGCCCCCATCAGACCTCATATCAGCAGACTGTGCCCCCATCAGACCTCATATCAGCAGACTGTGCCCCCATCAGACCTCATATCAGCCTACTGTGCCTCTATCAGACCTCAGATCAGCATATTGTGCCCCCATCAGACCTCATATCAGCAGACTGTGCCCCCATCAGACCTCATATCAGCCTACTGTGCCCCTATCAGACCTCAGATCAGCGTATTGTGCCCCCATCAGACCTCAGATCAGCAGACTGTGCCCCCATCAGACCTCATATCAGCAGACTGTGCCCCCATCAGACCTCATATCAGCCTACTGTGCCCCTATCAGACCTCAGATCAGCATATTGTGCCCCCATCAGACCTCAGATCAGCATATTGTGCCCCCATCAGACCTCATATCAGCAGACTGTGCCCCCATCAGACCTCATATCAGCCTACTGTGCCCCTATCAGACCTCAGATCAGCTTAATGTGCTCCCATCAGACCTCAGATCAGCGTATTGTGCCCCCATCAGACCTCATATCAGCAGACTGTGCCCCCATCAGACCTCATATCAGCCTACTGTGCCCCTATCAGACCTCAGATCAGCGTATTGTGCCCCATCAGACCTCAGATCAGCAGACTGTGCCCCCATCAGACCTCATATCAGCAGACTGTGCCCCCATCAGACCTCATATCAGCAGACTGTGCCCCCATCAGACCTCATATCAGCCTACTGTGCCTCTATCAGACCTCAGATCAGCATATTGTGCCCCCATCAGACCTCATATCAGCAGACTGTGCCCCCATCAGACCTCATATCAGCCTACTGTGCCCCTATCAGACCTCAGATCAGCGTATTGTGCCCCCATCAGACCTCAGATCAGCAGACTGTGCCCCCATCAGACCTCATATCAGCAGACTGTGCCCCCATCAGACCTCATATCAGCCTACTGTGCCCCTATCAGACCTCAGATCAGCATATTGTGCCCCCATCAGACCTCAGATCAGCATATTGTGCCCCCATCAGACCTCATATCAGCAGACTGTGCCCCCATCAGACCTCATATCAGCCTACTGTGCCCCTATCAGACCTCAGATCAGCGTATTGTGCCCCCATCAGACCTCAGATCAGCAGACTGTGCCCCCATCAGACCTCATATCAGCAGACTGTGCCCCCATCAGACCTCATATCAGCCTACTGTGCCCCTATCAGACCTCAGATCAGCGTATTGTGCCCCATCAGACCTCAGATCAGCAGACTGTGCCCCCATCAGACCTCATATCAGCAGACTGTGCCCCCATCAGACCTCATATCAGCAGACTGTGCCCCCATCAGACCTCATATCAGCCTACTGTGCCTCTATCAGACCTCAGATCAGCATATTGTGCCCCCATCAGACCTCATATCAGCAGACTGTGCCCCCATCAGACCTCATATCAGCCTACTGTGCCCCTATCAGACCTCAGATCAGCGTATTGTGCCCCCATCAGACCTCAGATCAGCAGACTGTGCCCCCATCAGACCTCATATCAGCAGACTGTGCCCCCATCAGACCTCATATCAGCCTACTGTGCCCCTATCAGACCTCAGATCAGCATATTGTGCCCCCATCAGACCTCAGATCAGCATATTGTGCCCCCATCAGACCTCATATCAGCAGACTGTGCCCCCATCAGACCTCATATCAGCCTACTGTGCCCCTATCAGACCTCAGATCAGCGTATTGTGCCCCCATCAGACCTCAGATCAGCAGACTGTGCCCCCATCAGACCTCATATCAGCAGACTGTGCCCCCATCAGACCTCATATTAGCCTACTGTGCCCCTATCAGACCTCAGATCAGCCCACCCAGCCACATAGGATTAAAATAAAAAACTTTACTTACCTGTTCTGCGCTGCGGCTGCCCTCCGGTCCGCGCTCTGCTCTCTTCCCTGGCGGCGCGCACTATGACCTGACGCTGCACGCAGCGTCAGGTCATAGTGTGCGCGGGCCAGGGAAGAGAGCGGAGCGCGGACCGGAGGGCAGCCGCAGCGCAGAACAGGTAAGTAAAGTTTTTTATTTTAATCCTATGTGGCTGGGTGGGCTGATCTGAGGTCTGATGGGGGTCCCTAAATACAAGTGAGCGCTTCCATAATGGAAGCGCTCACTTGTATTCGCCTGATAGAAGGCAAGGTCATCCTTGCTGGGGCCCCCCCTGAGTCACTGGGCCCGGAGCCGTCGCCCCCCTGCCCCCCGGTAGCTACGCCACTGGTGCAGTGTAATACTCCATAATACTCCTGATAGGGCTCGTTCACATCACCGTTAGGGCTTCCGTTCTCCTGCTCCGTTATAGGAGCAGGAGAACGGAAAGGACAGATTCGGGGCATAACTGAGCCCAACAGAGCCTAAGGGACCCCATAGACTATAATGGGGTCCGTTAGGTTTCCGCTCAGAAGATGATTTTTGAAGCGGAGACAAAAGTCCTGCGTGCACAACTTTTGTCTCCGCTTCAAAAATCAACTTTTGAGCGGAAACCTAACGGACCCCATTATAGTCTATGGGGTCCCTTAGGCTCCGTTGGGCTCAGTTATGCCCCGAATCCGTCCTTTCCGTTCTCCTGCTCCTATAACGGAGCAGGAGAACAGAAGCCCTAACGGTGATGTGAACGAGCCCATACACAGCTTTTATTTGCTCAGCCTGCATCAAAGCTTCACGACACCCAGAGTTGCCATTTGAGAACAGACAGCTGTAAATTACTGCCATGGTCAGCAGAACCAAAGAGCTTATCTCAAAATGGCAGCCAGATACCATATGGAAATTCTCCTTTGCTCAGCTAAACTACTGTGTGTTCCAGTATAAGTTATTTACAGCTGAAAGGTTCAGTCTGAGAATACGATGCTGCATCAGAAGTTGTAATAGAGGATATGGAAATGACTTCTCCCAATATATAACATTAGAAAAACAATCACTACCATATAAACATGTAGCACAACTGAGACTGCGTTCCATCTATCACTGTCAGCAGAACATACTTAAATCAAGGTTTCCAGGCTCTACAGTAGCAGGCTCCAAAATGTAACCCTCCACTGGCAGCACAGGCTGTGGACACTGATGAGTTAAATGCCTGCAGATCTGAGAGAGCAGCCCCAGATGTACTCCACAGGCTCCTACATATTTAAAAATCTCCTCAAAAACATCTGCGCTAAGAACCCAGGTCTTGTGTGGAGACCGAGCAGCAAACAGACAGCAGCCACTGCTTCCACGGATAAAGCAGAAAACAAGGCAGGGGTCCAGAATGAGTGCCCATGAAGGGCAAGGAATGGTGGGGGGGAATGATGGAGGTTCCAAGTCTATTCATAATGTTAATTCCACTGTCACACTGGGAAGAACATAGCTGAGATTGTGCTGAGGGACTGGAAACAAACTGTATGCTAATATATCTCCACAGGACATCCATGACTACCAGAGAATAGAAATGACTTGTTCCAGAAAATAACAGGAAGTTCCAAAAATCACTGCTATAATGATCCTTTAATGAGCACATTGATACGACCACCCAAAATTACTTTGAAAAAGTGGTGGTCTTTATGAGGGGAGTGGGCAGGGGCGTAACTACCATAGCGGCAGACCATGAGACTGCTATGGGACCTAGGGCAAGTGGGGGCCCAGTCTTACTTAGGATTATCTTCTCTTTTACTGGAGGTAAAAACTTGATCAGGACCCTACCCTCTAAAAGGAACAACTTTTACCAAACCAGGCAGTGCAAATGGTCCAAGGGTCATTTAAGAGGGTTTAGGTGGAAACCTTTCTGTCCTGGGGGGGGGCTGGTTTGATCCTTACTATGGGGCCCTTACTTCCCTATGTACACCACTGGGAGTGGGTATAACTATTATACAACTGAAACTCTGTCCCAGGAAATTGAGCTTACATAAGGGGGTGCTTTTGTCACTTTGGGATGGGTGGATTTGGCATTTCTGGGGCTCCAAGTAGTTATGTCTGGGTGCTTCCATTGCCACACTAAGCTCAACCCCAGCAGTAATAAAGCCCCAATTAGTAATAAAGCCACCTATAGTGCCCTCAAGTAATAATAAGGTCCCCCCATGCTCCCAGCAGTAATAAGGCCACCCTACTATTCCCCATAGTATGCTCCCCCTAATTGGCAAAGAGAAAAATAAAAAAAAAAACATCAAAAGTGGTGCAGGTCATAGGCCTCTTTTGCACCCTGTTGCAGGCTGTTGTAGTAACATGATTGCGCTGCCTACACCGTTTATGATTATTCTGTCATTCTAGTGGCCGGTGGCCTATGACAATGAATAGTTCTCCACTGTAATATTTCACTGTACTGAGGCCAATATGGTTGATTGCAGCAGGGGGGCCCCAGTGCATTTGCGTGGTAAAGACCACCCCTGATTT
Source organism: Rhinella marina (assembly GCA_900303285.1). Classification (NCBI taxonomy): domain Eukaryota; kingdom Metazoa; phylum Chordata; class Amphibia; order Anura; family Bufonidae; genus Rhinella; species Rhinella marina. The sequence goes on from ONZH01020234.1 coordinate 249,732, forward strand.
TGTAAAGGTTTCACTGTAGTCAGGTCCAGTTTTAGACAAAATGTGGCCCTGGGCAAAATCAAAAGTGGGGCCCCAAATATTGTAATAATGTACTAACAACACAGTTACGTTCTGTTGATTCCGGCCCACCCTCACAGATTTTTACCCCATAAAGCTCCTCACACAGTTCTTCATCCTCATGGCCCCAGAATACACCACATGCCCCCTCCCCTCGCAGCAATGAGTTCCCCTCACTCACGGCATCTGAGAGTGTTAAAGAAAGAAGCGCGGGATTTCTCTTCAGGTGCACTTTCCCCCAGCGGAGATTGGGGAAAGCACCCTGTTCTAGTAATGAGCCGCAGCCTGTACTAGACTTCCAGGCTCATTGTCAGTATATCCCAGTTCAGGCCACTAGATGGCAGCACTGAACTGTGATGTAGTGGTTTCTATGCAGACAAATGGAGCAATTTACTGATGATTGTAAGTTGTGGTCCACTTGGGGGACTTAACAAAAAGTAAAAAAAAAAATAAAAAAATGTAAGTTTTGAAAATACCTTAAAAATTAAAATCACCCCCTAAAAAAAATAGCATTATCGGTATCGCCGCATGCGAAAATGCAAAATTCGCATTTTTTTCATCACTTTATCTCCCAAGAAAATTTAATAAAAAGTGATCGTCGTACACACCCCAAAATGGTACTGTCAAAAATGACAGATCGCCCCGCAAAAAATGAGCCCCCCCACATCTCCATAGAAATATGAGGGTCAGAATATCGCAATCATTTTTTACTAAGTGAGTCCTAATGAGGGGGTGCTGCTAGGGGTGCCACCTTTCCCAACAAAAAATACTGGTTACACAAGTTAAAAAGGTTGGTGTGGGTTAATGCGGGTGTTATTTGATCATATTTTGCGTTTTGCGCCATTTTTTCGCAATACAATCAAACATTTCACTGTTGGGGACACCCTGTGTATTAAAGTTTTATTTGGCCTCTATTTTTAAAATATTTCTGTGGGAATTCGAACTCCCAACCTTCCACATTAAAGGCAAGAACCTTAAAGAGGTTGTCCGGTCCCAAAATCATTATTCTTTTTCTATGCTCCTAACACCTCTCACTATCCATACAGATGCCCCCAATACCTGTTTTTCCTGTCTGAGCTTTCCTTCCCCCCTGGAAGACATCACATTTTCCTGGCAGATCTGTTTACTTTCTTCCCTTCCTGTTCCTTTGTTGAATACATAACTTTATTGCTACACAAGCCTGGCTGCACTGCACAGAGATGAGTCACAGGCTGGAAACGCCCCCCACACTGCTCTGTCTGCAGCAGCTACACCCACTACAACTCCTGTGTCCATCTTTCTACACCCAGACATGAGTCTACTCCTCACAGTCCACAGGCTCTTCCCTCACCATCTCCAGAGTGTAAGGCCCCATGCAGACTACCGTATTTCACGGCCCATATCGGGCCGTGAAAGCCCGGTCTGTGCTGCCCCAGAGGACGGGAGCGCACGGCGTAATTGGTTGCTATGACGCCGTGCGCTTCCTGAGGCCGCCACCGTACAGTGAAACAAGAGATGTGCACACTGTGCGCCTTCTCTTCATACAACTGATCATCGGGGTGCTGGGTGTCAGACCCCCACCGATCTGATATTGATGACCTATCCCATACCTCCCAACTTTGCAAAGAGAGAAAGAGGGACACATTGCCGCACCGCGGCAAATTTTTTCTGCAGTAGGCCACGCCCTAACCCCGCCCACTATAAACTAATCTCACTCAGTCCCCTTACTACACAGGGATAATAAACACAGTGATGTCATCGTACAGGGATACTACACACAGTGATGTCACAGTACAGGCAATTTGTTATTTCTGATTATTTTAAGGCATTCCAGTGCTGGTGGAGTTTCATTACTTTGAATGAATTTTGAGAACTGCAACATTTCATCGGGGAATGATTTTTCTAAATCATGATGATAGCCTTATCTGCGCCCCCCAGGCCTTGTTTGCACAGGTGTACTGTGACATCATTGTGTTTATTATCCCTCTACTGTGACATCACTGTGCTTATTATCCCTTTACGGTGACATCACTGTGTTTATTATCTCTGTACTGTGACATCACTGCATTTATTATCCCTGTACTGTGACATCATTGTGTTTATTATCCCTGTACTGTGACATCACTGTGCTTATTATCCCTTTACGGTGACATCACTGTGTTTATTATCTCTGTACTGTGACATCACTGCGTTTATTATCTCTGTACTGTGACATCACTGTGTTTATTATCTCTATACTGTGACATCACTGCGTTTATTATCCCTGTACTGTGACATCACTGCGTTTATTATCCCTGTACTGTGACATCACTGTGTTTATTATCCCTGTACAGTGACATCACTGTGTTTATTATCCCTGGACTGTGACATCACTGTGTTTATTACCCCTGTACTGTGACATCACTGTGTTTATTATCTCTGTACTGTGACATCACTGTGTTTATTATCCCTGGACTGTGACATTGCTGTGTTTATTATCCCTGTACTGTGACATCACTGTGTTTATTATCTCTGTACTGTGATATCACTGTGTTTATTATCTCTGTACTGTGACATCACAGTGTTTATTATCCCTGTACTGTGACATCACTGTGTTTATTATCCCTGTACAGTGACATCACTGTGTTTATTATCCCTGTACTGTGACATCGCTGTGTTTATTATCCCTGTACAGTGACATCACTGTGTTTATTATCCCTGTACAGTGACATTTCTGTGTTTATTATCCCTGTACAGTGACATCACTGTGTTTATTATTCCTGTACAGTGACATCGCTGTGTGTATTATCCCAGTGCAGGAAGAGGTAAGTGATCTGTGTTTGTTTTCTATTTTTCAGGGTCGTGAATGCAGAGGACTACGTCGGATTCGGTGGACTGCGTCGGAGCAGCTTTTTTTTTTTTAAATAAAATGGTCAAACAGGGGTCTGGGGGAGTGTTTATTTCAATAAAATGTTTTATACTTGTGTGTGTGTATTTTTTTTTTTTTTTTTACAATACTACAGTTTTAGTAATTATGGCTATCTACAGACGGCCCTGATTACTAATACTGGGCTTAGTGCTTGCTGGTATGGCAGGCCAGCACTAACCCCAATATCTATTACCTCGACACCCACCGCCACCAGGGGTGCCGGGAAGAGCCGGGTACCCGCAGGACCGGACCTTCTAAATTGAGGGTCTGGCTCTGGGGCGGCTGCAGGCTGGTACCATTAGGCTGGGAAGGGCCAATAACAGTGTCCCTTCCCACCCTAGTAGTGCCAGGCTGCCGCTGCTGGTTGTATCTGGCTGGTGAAGGAAAAAAAGGGGGGACCCCATGCCATTTTTTTACAAAAATAATTTTAAAAAAAAATGGCGTGGGGTCCCCTGCCACTGTGCACTGATTGCCGTAATGGAAAAAAAAATATAAAAAACACACAATTCGGCTTTTTTGTCACCCCCCCCCACCAAAAAAAATAAAAAAATGGTACAAATAAAATCTACATTTCGGCCCGCAGAAAACAAGCCCTCATATAGGTCTGTAGACTGAAATATAAAAAAGTTTTGGTTGTCAGAAAATGGTGATGCAAGGAAAATTTAGATTTTTTCAAAGATTTGTATTTTTTTTTTAAAGTAGTAAAACAAAAAAACATATAGAAGTTTGGTATTGTATTTGTATTGACCCGCAGAATAAAGACCTTATGTTATTTTTAGTGTACAGTGAAAACTGTGAAAACCCAAAAAAACCTTGGTGGAATAGTATTTTTTTTTTTCAATTTTCAATTCAATTTTTTTCAATTTAAAGCCACAAGATTTTTTTTGCATTTTCCAATAAAAGACATGGCCCTCATATGGCTATATGAATGGAAAATGTAAAAAGTTATGGCTATTGGAAAGTTGAAAGGAAAAAACAAAAATGCAAAACCAAAAATGGGCCCTGTGCTACATAAATTTATTTTTACTGTAAAAAAACATTTTCCAAACTCTGGTTCGGTTCCAAGGTACCACTGCTGAGCTCTCCCTACTGACGTCATCCTAGGTCCTTCAGCGACTGCTGACAGAGGAGGACGCTGAACCAACAAGTCCTCCTCGAGCTCCACATCCCCCCCTCCAGATAACAGGTTAGTGGAAAGTGGGAGAGGGGCAGCTGAGGCGAATGGTGAAGTGGGGAGCGGAGGGCTGAAAGCGGGACATACCTCCTCTGCCCGGGACAGCGGAACAGCCACTAAAATCTGCGACTGTCCCGCAGGGTATGCCTAAGGGGTGCATAAAAAAAGAATGATTTCCATATTCAACTACAGTACATACAAATTCCATAGTAAACTGCACGGAAAGGGAGGGACCAGCAATTTGGCCAGGTGCCCATCCAGCTTCTGCGCTGTTGGATGAGTGCACGCATACTTTGGTCTTTTTGCAATCACCTCAGTGTTCAATTGCTGTCTAAATCAGTGGAGAGGATAAGAAGGAGCAGGAGCAATAGATGGCATTGAAGTTGATGGGAAGAAACGACAGCTTCCTTCTGCTGACTTTGACAAGCCCTGAATGCTGGAGAGGGGGTGCACATAAAGGTCTCCCAGTGAAAGTGTGAAATATTCCCACACTCCCGAGTATAGCATTTTCCCTCCACCACTGTGTGGTACCTTCCTGACGCTGTTTTTATGAACCCATGCACTGCTAGTGTGTTCCTCACAGGTAGTCTCCCGAGCAGACGGTGTACCTCTCCTGCATTTGGCTCAAGATCTCCAACTGATTCCATCCTGCTATCTCTTGGGCACACTTCCAACCTGCTGCCTTTTGAGCACGCTTTCATTCTGCTGTCTCACGGGAACACTATCACCCTTGCCCTCTTTACCTGGCTCCCACATGCGAGTGGCTACATCATTATCTACATATGTTTGAGAGTCACTTGTATTACCCTCACCTGTCTCTTGCACACATCCCTGATCTCTTGCAACATATGCTCCTATATATCCTCCCATCATCTGTAGTTGCATGCTTAAAGACATCCACAGTGTACCTCTGCTCCAAGTCTGTGCTGGCCTGTAACTGCTGACTGTCCCCACAAAAATCATCGTGCCTGAAAAGCGGAGCAGAGCCGGAGTCAAATATTACTTGGCTAACAGATGGAGGTTGAGTGCATAGAGGCAGTTCCTGTGCCATTCCAAATAAGCATGTGATTGCTGGCTGTGTGTATCTCTTGTAACTTGAAATGATTGTGAAGAGCGAGTCAACCATTCCAGTACACTGGATTGTTGGTCAAAACACAACCACTCGATGGCAGAGGCACCTCTGGCCTGTTGCTGCGAATGCTGCTACCACCACCCATTCTGATGCTATATGAGCTGGCTATAGCATCATTTTTGCCACTGCCAATTCCTTTGGAGGGCCCAGGCAATCTTTCCACTTCACAAAGGGCAAAATATTTAACTGTGGCCTTATACTGGCGCAGTGTAATTCAACAGCTAACAGAAGGCATTCACTATAATCAATTTAGTTCCACTGCACATATGTACAGGGCGAAATACAAGTATTTAACCATGGCCTAATACTGACATTATTTAATGCAACAGCTGACAGAAACCATTCACTATAATCAATTTAGTTCCACTGTACACATGTACAGGACAAAATATTTAACCATTGCATAATACTGATGCTATGTAACGCAACAGCTAACACAAGGCATTTACTCTAATCAATTTTCGCTCCACTGCACACATGTACAGGACGAAATATTTAACCATGCGTCATACTTAACCTATGTAACGCAACAGCTAACAGAAGGCATTCGCTATTATAAATTTCGTTATACTGCACACATGTACAGGGCAAAGTATTCAAACATGACCTAATTCTGCTGCTATGTAACTCAACATCTAACAGAAGGCATTCGCTATAATCAATTTCGCACCATTGCACACATGTACATGGCAAAAATTTACACCATCCAGGAATATGGACACAATATAACTGTATCACTAAAAATAAGGGATTAACTCTGAATGTGGGTGCACTAGAACGTGATGCACATGGCGATTACACTCAACCTGCTATCTCCGTACGATCTCCCTGCACTTTCTCTGCATTCTCCCTCTGCAGTATTCCTTTTTAAACCAGTTTTCAACAATACTGTTCCTAATACATGAGCGCTTGCCACGTCTCTCTCTATGCACAGTTCACAGTGAAATGGCGGCGGCCGCTCAGGATCAGGGTTTTATAGTGACATCACGGGGATAGCTATCTGTGGATTGGCTGGCTGCACAACGTTATGAGTGATCTTGTGTTCTCGGTTTCACACTTTCACTTTGTAACATGTGCAGCCACCATTTTAGGAAAACCTGATTTGTTACCATGAAGCGAGGAAATTTGCATTTGTTGCAAATCACAGTTTTCCTAAACTTTGGACCGAATTCTGCTTCTAATGCTTCACTCAACACTAATTATAGAATTATATGTAGGAACGGTGTTATAAAGTTATCTTCTTATGCTTAAAGGGGTTCTCCAGGAATTAAGAAAATGAAAATACTTAAATATTACTTCATTATAAATATATTCCCAAATACCTTACATTACTTATAATGGATTGTTTTGTCTGGGGATCAATCATCAGGAGAAACAAAATGGCCGCTGTCCTGTCAGTACACACAAAATCTGTCCTAATCACACAGGAGGACAAGTTACTTCAGAGCACTGAGGTAAAGAGCTCCTCATCCTCCTCTCTGCTTGTCAGGGATTATGAGCCTGAATACAGCTGATAAGCAGAGAAATGAAGTACAGAGAGGAGGTGGGGATGTGACTTATGAGCAGCAGCTCTTGTATACAGTCTCCATTACCACAGTCTGTCCTCTCTGTCCTTCATGTCTCCTCAAGAACTCCATTCCTCCAGAGATTCAGCTAAAGATGTTATCATCTGTATTCAGGATCATAATCCCTGACAAGCAGAGCACGGAGGAGGATGAGGCAGCTCTTTACCTCAGTGTTGTGAAGTAACTTGTCCTGCTGTGTGATTAGGACAGGGTTTGTGTGTACTAATAGGACGGCGGCCATTTTGTTTCTCCTAATGATCACTCTCCGGACAGAACGAGCCATTATAAGTAATGAAAAGTATTTGGGAATATATTTATAACAAAGTAATATTTATGGAATTTCATTTTCTTAATTCCCGGAGAACCCCTTTAAGGGCAATATTATTCTGGTTATTTTCTTGTTCCTAAAAGGCAGTAATTATGTCATATTTCTGCACTGTACATACCTAGCACTCATTATTACAATAGTTATATTCTCATACATAGAGTACAGTATTATAGTAGTTGTATATTCTTGCATATAGGGGACAGTATTACAATAGTTATATTATTATACATGGGGCAGTAAAATTGCTATAATACTCTTTAATATGTGCATTTGTATATTAGTTATATTCCTGACAGATGCAGTATTTATACAGATATATTCTTGTACATATAGGGGCAGTATTATACTATATTAGTTAGATTCTTGTTCATATGGAACAGTATTATAGTAATTATATTCTTGTACATAGTAGGCAGTATTATAATGGATAAATTGAACGTATGGGCAGTAGGAGGCATTATTATTGTAGCTTCTTGTACATTGGGACAGTACTATAGCAGTTGTATTCTTGCACACAGAGGGTCAGTGTTATATTAGTATTTTGTAATTATGGAGGCAATATTATAGTAGCACAATAGCAACCATATTTTTGTACACAGGGGCAGACTTATGGTACTTATATTCTTTTCTTTAATAGTTAGAACTAGTTAAGATATTAATAATAAGTCTGAATGAGAAATTTTCACAGAACGGTTGTCACTGTTCCCACTCTTGACAGGATTGTAGGAAGTATATCACTTCAACAGGGAGAGCACTGAGCAATGTGAGAAGCTACTCTCCCACAGAAAATAATAAGCAATATGTAATATACACTGTTAATAGGAATTGTGACTGGAATTTATCTTTAATAGCTCAGGGGTCACTGCTGATTGGATTTACAATCTTCTTACTTTTTGGTGAAGGCCCTCTGTTTGCTTTTAGTTGATATATTCTGATTCTGAGCATGAATTATTCCGCTTTCTGATAGAACACCAGGGAAATCATAGAGCATGACAGAAAATCCACGGTCTCCCTCCTTCTGACTCCCTCTATCTCCTCGGACATGAAGGGTCATCATATTGAAAAATGACTCTGAGCACAGTGTCCGCTCTGGCATCAGGTGTATTTCAAAGTTGGTGAATGTTCACTTCCACTCTGGTGACTTTTTGATTGGCTACATGTTTTCAGGGCAATGTTCCCTATGTAGGTGACAGTTCTAATATTATCAGAAATAGTTACTTTTCTGCCTGTGATGGAAAGATGGGGGAGGGAATATTTGCTCTTGCAGCTGGATCACAAAACATTACTAAAAAAACAATTTTTGTACAGTGGGTAGCATTCAGGGGCAGGACAAGGTGGTGTCACTGAGGGCCTAATTTATGGATTTAAAGGGGTTTTCTGAGAATTTTAAACTGATGACCTGTCTTCTGGATAGGTCATCAGTATCTGATCGGTGAGGGTCCAACCCCTGGGATCCCCACTGATCAGCTGTTTGAGAAGGCCTCAGCACTCCTATGAGCACCATGGCATTCTTGGAGCTTACCAAGCACAGCGCTGTACATAGTACAGTGGCTTTGATTGGTTTTGCAGCTCAGCCCCATTCACTAGAAGGCAATATGACCGATGAACGTGATGTCACTGGCCTAGGCTAAGCTACGAGAAGGCCACAGCGCTCACAGAAGTGCCAGGGCATTCTCAAACAGCTGATCAGTGGGGTGCCCTGTATGTTGACCCTCCACCAACCAAAGGATAGGTCATCAGTTAAAATGTCTCAGAAAACCCCTTTACAAACACAAGGATAGGTGAGGTGTGGACCCAGCAGAGCAGTTGGAGCAGCTACCAGACCCTCCTACACACATGTAGTAAAGAGACCAGCTGGCCTGATAGTGAGTGGAATATGCTTTATAAATAAGACCTCTAGGTGTGGGTAGAAAAAAGGAAAGGGTCACAGGAAGTAATCCAATGAATGATTTATCTTCTAACAACTGTCATGATGAACTTTAAAGAGGACATGTCACCAGTCTAAAGCTATAAAGTGGTTACTTGCCGTAACCAGCGCTTCTTTATGTAAATGTTTTTTTTTCTTTCTCTGGGACCCCTGTTCTCGAAATATAGCTCCCACTAATTCAGATGTCCTAAGTGTAAACCGCTTGTGGTTGATCTGTCTCTTATCCCGAGACAGAGCTCCCTTCATCGCTCTAATACTGTCCAATGAGTGTGGACAACGAGCAACTGAGTAATCAGCACATATTGGTATTTTGTCAAAAGACCAAGGAAAGAAAGCCTAATAAAACAGTCACAGAGTTATGAAGACAGTGTAGCTTGCTGTGCAACAGTATTTGTGTAGCCTCCATTCACATCTATGGAAGTTACGAAAGCAGCATAACACAACCGTCACAGACCTCTTACCCTGGCACCCATCCATTTATGAAAGTTATTCCAATCTCAGCAATGAAAGGCTGAGATAGGAAAAACCTTTTAAAGCAGCAGCTATATAGTGAGATCAAGAAGCAATGTAATGAATGCTTTGACAACTTTGGTCCAAGAAGATTCTTTTGCTTTAGAAGAGTCTACAATTAGTGGCTGCAGATAAATATCTAGTAGGCAGCTCACGGGGCATTTGACCCAGCTGATGGGTGCGAAAGTGGTGTCAAGAATCCACTCTGTCGACTATTAATTTTGTGCTTCATGGGATGCCAAGTCTTATTACTATGGTGGAAACCACTGTAAATTGGTATGCAAGTCTGTAACGTGGGTCCCACTGCAAAATCTGTAAGAGGGCCCTCCATCTACAATGTTTTGTGTATAGTACTGGTGTCATCTAATGTGGCAGACAGGCGTTTGTGGCTTTTATATACCAGGGTACATGGATAACTGTTAGCCCTGCACCTCCATTAGCTGTGCCTACTGTATGTTTGTGTGGAACTCAGCAGGTCTCCAATAGAAGATTCATTCATACTGATATTGCTCACTGCATCATCTATTGCTCACTGCATTGCTTGCACAGAAGGAATCAGGGCCAGCCTTTGGTTACACAGCACTCTGTGTGAGAAGTCTTTTTGGCACCCTTCACCAGGACACATATCTCTACAATCATTATAAGTTATCAAATAAACTAAATGCACAGTTTTCCCCTTGGGACATTTACTGTATGGCTTATTGATAGGATATGCCCTAAGGTGCACATTTATTAAGACAGGCGTTTTAGACATTGGTCCTATTAAAGGCCCATTCGCTGGCGGTAAATCTGCCAAAGTTATGAAGAGGTGCAGGCCTTTCCATTACTTCAGCACATCCAGTGCCCGTTGTAAATGTAAGACAGCTTCCAATTTGTCTTACATTTAGACCATTATCTAGCCTAAACAAGGCGTAGAAAATGGTAAATATGATGGGCCTGCCGACCTGCCCCCCTCCTCGCCCATATCATGTCCACAATTTTAGACCTGGCGCGAGTGGGGCGAAGTCACAGATTTAGGTGTAATTCAGAATAGTGAATGACCCCCTAAATGTCCAGTGGCCCTACATTCACCGCTATGGGACTTCCGAAAATAGCTGGCTCAGCTAGTTTCAGAAGTCCCATAGCAATGAAAGGAGAGGAAACTGTGCATTCACAGTAGTAATGGTGCCATACCAAGCTCATTACTTAAATACAGCAGAAGAACCAAGCTCATTACATAAATACAGCACCAGAACCAAGCACGGTACATAAATACAGCTCCAGAACCAAGCACATTACATAAATACAGCACCATAACCAAGCTTGGTTCATATGTACAACACCAGCTCAAAAACAGCTCAATACATATATCATTTGCATTGCCAGGTTAGCCCTTGCCATATAAGTATGTAAAGTGTGACACTACAGGTCCCATTATGACAGGTGTAATTGTGCTAGAAGTAGTTATGTTCCCCCACACAGTAAAAATGCCCTCATACTGTCCCCACACAGTAAAATGCTCCCTTAGTGCCCTTACACAGTAAAATGCTCCCTTAGTGCCCTTACACAGTAGTGCTAACACATTACTGCTGCTACAATGTTGCCCTCTTAGTATTCCCACACCGAATGGAGAACATCTTTCTCTCCCCAGCAGCAGGCACGGTGCAGTGATGTCATTGGACCTGTTGAGCTGAAAAACTGTGCTCTCCTGCCCAGTTCAGCAGGCATGATGAAGTGCCCAAATACCCCAATGAAGTACAAAATACCCAGCATTATTGTCCCCTGACAAACTCAACCCCACTGGCAACAATATTATCACCTGACAACCCCTCCCACACTAGCAGCAGTATTGGCCCTGACCACCCATCTGCCACTGGCAGCATTTTTGTCCCCTGACAAGCCCTCTTCCAATTGTAGCTGTATTGTCCCTTGAAAACCCCTCCCCCACTGGCAGTAACATTGTCCCTGACAACCCCTTCCACACTGGCAGCAGCGTTGTATCCCGACAACCCATCCCCTACTGGCAGCAGCATTTTATCCTGACAACCTCTCCCAAACTGGAAGCAGCATTATCCCCATTTAAATATCCCACCTCTCTTGGGGACTTGCAGGACAGGAACAGTGAGGCTGGAGTTGGTAGGCTTCTCCTATTGTTCTTGCTGTTGACTGCTGGGGAGTGCATAGAGGATGGGAGCGGTAGGATGTTTTAGCAGTACTCCATTCCATAGCAACAATGCCTTTTTGCCATAAACAAGCATAATACCTTACTGTTTAAGTCGAATGCACAACGTTTTGAGTTCTAGACCTTCTCAAATGTCTGGTCTCTTTTTCTCAGGAGTACTTTGGTAATATGGCTGCTTTCTGGGCAGTTGTAGGGTCAGAGATAAAAGTTCTCTGAACTTGGGCCTAGTTGTGTAGGAAGTTGAACAGATGTTTTTTTCCTCCAGGCTGCTTCATACTAGGCTCCCTCAACACTAGCTAGTCCATCTCCTGACAACCTAACACAGCTTGTCAAGTAGTTAACCATAAGTGCGTGTGTATATGGAATCAAAATATTTAACTCAAGAAACATTACATAAACTCTGTCAATAGTAATTAACCCTTTGCAGTAATCCTTCTGGGGTACTGCATTGTCCTGTACTACTTCATACTCTAAGAAGGTAAAGGACATGTGATGATGTCATCACAGGTCCTCCACCTTCCTAACGCCAGAACTATAATATTATCCTTAGAGGGTTCAGGATATCGAGCTTTCCAAGTTTCTAAACTGCACTGTGTATGCAGAGTTTGCATTATCAATGCAGTTACTGTTTTACCAGTCCAGGCCTGGCAGGGGTGCCCATAAACCAAGTGAATCAACCCAATAATTGAATAATCGAGTGCCCAACAGAGGTGACCATGCTCTGTGCAGTCAAACACCTCTAAGGCCGGCCCTGCAAAGGAGTTCCTTTTTTTTAGGCTGAGACGGGTTTACACGTTGCTGTTGTGTTGCTTTTTCAAAATGCGTTACTATAATTGGGTTTTTGTTTTATTTTTTTTACAAGTGTTTTATGCAGTTTTTGCAATGGGCTTTTAATGCGTTTTTAAAATGCAACACAATAGCAATGTGTAAACCCAGGCCAAGACTTTTTTTTAGCATTTTTAGCAAAAAAAAATATATAGCACCGTAAATCTGATGGGCAGCAATATATAACTAAGTTAGGCATGTTTGGGCAAAAAAATCTATATTTCCTCATTTCCCTGGTTCTCTACTGGCCTTTGTTTACCTGCAGTAATAACAATCTCTGCCCCTCCCTCCCTGCTCTGCAAAGGGAGTGAATACAAGTGCTGCCCTGACGGACATGTCTGCTGGAATACTCAGAAGCATGTTGTATGTGTAGGACTACAAGTCCCAGCTGTACAATGACACTGCTGGTACACACAGGAACTTCCCCCTACCGTTCTTGTGCAATACTTTGCAGAATTCCTCTGTCAGCTACTGTGCCCAGCATTTGTCTCCTCACTGCCTGCTACTGTTGTAAAGCCTTGAGCACTCAGTGTGTTCTGGCTGAAGAGGTTAATGTTTTATCTGAAGGAATCCAGGGAGAGAGCAGATAGCAGCCGGCAGTGCGGGGGGCGTGGCCAGCACTGTGACATCTCGTGTACAGACTCTTATCTGATCTCTGAGGCTTGTGCACGAAACATCACAGAGCAGGGAGATAAGTTGACATCATAGGTCATGTGACCCTCCGTGAAATCTGAGAAACCAGCAGCTTTAGAAGCACAAAGTAACAAAGTATATGGGAAAGTTGTTATATTTGACTAGTTAGAAACATACAAAGAACACAACAATAACTTGGACAACCCCTTTAAGCAAGTTTTAGGCAAAAAAAATCTATATTTCCTCATTCCCCTGGTTCTCTTCTGGCTTTTTGTTTACATGCAATAATAACAATCTCTGCATTCCAGCCCCCAACCCAATCCCCCCCCCCCCCCGCTCTGCACAGGGAGTGAATAAGTCTGCCCTGAGTGAAATGTCTGCCTGCTAGGATACTCAGCAGCATGTTGTATGTGTAGAACTACAAGTCCCAAGTCTTGTAGAACTACAAGACTCCAGTGTCAGCTCTGTGTCTATAGGATGAGAAGGGCAGATCCTGTGTCTCTTCATTACCTGTAGCTACTGTTGTAAAGCCTTGAGCCCTGTGTGTGTTCTGGCTGAAGGGGTTAGTGTTTTATCTGAAATAATCCAGGGAGAGAGCAGAGAGCAGGAGCTGGCAAAGCAGGGGGGCATGGCCATCTCCTGTACAGACCCTTATCTGCTTGTGCAGAATATTAGAAGCGCAGGAAGATAAGCTGACATCATAGGTCATGTGACTCTGAGTGAAATCTGAGAAACCAGCAAGTTTAGAAGCACAAAGTGCTGGAAAAGCTGTTATATTTGATTAGTTAGAAACATACACATTACAAAAAAATAACTCGGACAACCCCTTTAATTATCGAGTGACAGCTGCAGACACAGTGCGTAAGGTTGCATATAATCAAGATTACCTTGGACTACAGCTGTCACATTCCAAAATGTGTCCCACCATATGGACAAAAGCCCTGTATACAGGAGGTTTGCTAATGAAATACTTGTAAGCGCTAACTGGTTGCTGTTCATTAATGGCCACATGCTCAGTCTTCAGAAAATTATCATAAAGCAGCTGCCAAGTGCTGCCTGCAGCGGCCAACAACCACATTATTTTGAAGTAATCCAGTACCACTGTTAACCGGCAAACTTGTGCAGTGATTGGCCGCTCTGCGGCCGCTACATTGAAACCCGTCCTCAAGTAAACTATGTGGTCATTAATGATCTTAATGATCAGCAACCAATGGTCACATTATTTGATTAGCAAATGCCCTGCACACAGTTCTTTTGACTGCACAGTGACTGCATTTCAGATCTAACAAAGTGAACAGAGCCACCGGGCGCTTCCTAGTGAAGCATTGATAATAACAATGATGGTCGGCAATGTGATTGCGCTTACCAGAACTAGTTGGCTACTTCAGGTACAACTCTCAGAAGTGCATACAGTCAAATGGAGTGAACGCTGCTGCCAACCAAGCGGGGAATCCGTGCTGGAACCCAATATAGATGACTGAAAACAAAAACTGAAAAACTGGTCTTCTGGGGTGCTGGACACTAAAACTGTAATTTATTGCACATATCATTAAAAACAATTAAAACAATAAAAACGGACAAGCAGAGGGCAATGCGTTTCGGAGGCAGTCCGCCTCCTTCCTCAGGCTTTGAATACTGACACCATTGCCAATTTATAGCAATGCCCCGGAAGTGAGAAGTAAGTGCAAAGATTATAGTATGAACCAAATTGTGTGGAAAAATAATAATAAATAAATCATAATAAAATAAATAGATATAAACGATCCATAAAGATACTAATATAAGTGTCATGTTATGAAATAATTGTGGTATCAAGAAAAAATACCTAAAACACATGAATATAATGGGCAAATGCAAGTTTAGTCCTGAGGTTAGAGAAGGTGTGCATGTCCAGGAGAACACGAGTTTGCATCCCCATGTGAATGTTGATAAAAAGAATAGTACAGCAGTGTGATTTTCTATTTTTCACACATTCATGTTGATAAATACCAGAATGTATGTTAAATATTACTATTGTCATTATTATTTATTCACATATTCACTCATTTAATAATTGGTGTTTTTTCCCATTATATTCATGTGTTTTTGGTAATTTTACTTGATACCACAATTATTTCATAATATGACACATATTAGTATCTTTATATATCTTTTATATCTATTTCTCTATTATTATGATTTATTTATTATTATTTTTTTCAACTCAATATGGTTCATACTATGACCTTTGCACTTACTTTTCACTTCCGGTGTATTGCTATAAATTGGCAATGGTGTCAGTATTCGTTGGCCTGAGAAAGGAGGCGGACCCTCTGCTTGTCTGGTTTTATTGTTTAAATTGCTTTTGACCCTTTGAGCCCCGGAGATTTTTAGGTTTTGCGTTTTCGTTTTGCGCTCCTTGCCTTGATACAGCCCTAACTTTTTTATTTTTCTGTTCACATAGCTGTATGATGGCTTGTTTTTTTCAGGACAAGTTTTACTTTCCAACGCCACCATTTAATATTACATATGGTGTAGTGGGAAGCGGGAAAAAAATTCCAAATTGGGTGAAATTGCAAAAAAACGCAATTCTGCCACAGTTTTACGGGTTTTTTATTTACGGTGTTCAATGTGCGTTAAAACTGACCAGTTACTTTCATTCTACTGGTCAGTATGAATCCGGCGATACCTAATATGTATAGTTTTTCTTGCATTTTGATAGTGCTAAAAAAAATTATAACGTTGGACATTTTTTTTTTCCAGTTCTTGACCCCTATAACTTTTTGGTATTTATGTGTACGGAGCTGTATGGGGGCTCATTTTTTACGGGGCGATCTGAACTTTTTATTGATACCATTCTGGGGTGTGTATGACTTTTTGATTGCTTTTTATTTAATAAAAAAAAAAGCGACAAAAAATGTCGAATCGCCATTTTGACGCTTTTTTCCATTTCACTTTTTTCCGTATAGGAAATATTTTTTTTAACTTTTATAATATGGGCGTTTTCCCACATGGCAATACCCATGATGTGCATTTTTTTTATTTTTTTAATACTTTTATTTTTATTTTTTTATTTTTTAAAAACTTTTTATTTATTTTTTTTTACACTTTTTTATAGTTCCCATAGGGAACTATAACTAGCAATCATCTGGTTGCTTATATCATAGACTCCAATGAACTTACATTGGAGTCTATGAGGATTTCAATGCTTTCCTATGGAGCTCTATTACAGGCAAGGGCTCCATAGGAAAGCCTATGCAGCAGCCTCCTGTCATTGACTATGACAGGGGCTGCTGCAGGCACGCTCCGGCTCCTCCGATCGCCACATGGGGGATCGCCTTGACGTTTGGCAGATGGGCTCATATAATTTTGTACAAAATGTATTTGCCAAGATTCTCAATTTCATATAAAAATATTATTTTTTTTAAATTATCAAAACATTTTTTTTTTACATATTTTCAAATAAGCGTAGCATTAACACCAGAATACCTACTACTACTATGGCATTGTTGTACTTGATTTGCTTTTCAGGGTGCTGTTGCATTGTATCTTTTTTCCTTTGTGTATTTAGCCATAGCAACGTGCATCTGCTCATTGGGTGGTGCTGACTGACCCCCTTTTTCTTTGCAATTTGCATTGGAGGTGTGGCTACTCCATTCAGTCGTGCACTCCTAACCAGCATGTCTGCTCCAGAGTCTGATTTTAATTAGTGTAAGTATAAAGCTGTGCATGAATGTTGGTATCTGCATTCAATGGAAGCTATTGTGGCACTGAAATGAAAGCATATGGAGCCTTCACTCCCTAAACTTTATGTTGATACATAACAGGTAGTATTTAGTGTCAGGTCCCGTCTTACAGAGATCGCCTTGTTGTTTGGCAGACGGGCTCAGATAATTTTGTACAAAATGTATTTGCCAAGAATCTCAATTTCATATAAAAATTAAAAAAAAAAAATTACAATTTTTTTTTAAACATTTTTTCAAATAAGCGTAGCATTAACACCAGAATACCTTCTACTACTATGGCATTGTTGTACTTGATTTGCTTTGCAGGGTGCTGTTGCATTGTATCTTTTTTCCTTTGTGTATTTAGCCATAGCAACGTGCATCTGCTCATTGGGTGGTGCTGACTGACCCCCTTTTTCTTCGCCACACGGGGGAGCTGGAGCAACACCGGAAGCGAGCGCTTCTGGTGTTTGCCGCCTTCGGGTGCCGCGGTCAGGCTTGACCGCGGCACCCGAGGGGTTAAATGTCAGCGATCGGCATTAATGCCGGTCTCGGACGTTAGCCGCGGGTGACCTGCGCACCCTACTAGCAGGCACCCGCGGCAGGAGCAGGCGCCATCTTGAAACATGCGCCCAGCGCCATACTATTATGGCGCTGGGCGCGAAGGGGTTAATGGCCTATGTGCAATAAATTACAGTTTTAGTGTCCAGCGCCCCAGAAGACTATTTTTTCTGTTTTTGTTTACTCATGCATTTCAGATGTAGCCCAATGATGGTTAGGGCAGACTGGGAACTTAAAGTGGCCCTGAACAAACTAAAAGTGGCCCCATTTTGCAGTCCGATGTAATTTGACAAAAGACGGGGCCAACTCATGTAGGCAGGGCTTAGAAATACCATATTACAACACATTATTCCACTCCAGCAGAGCCAGCTCCAGCTGCCACATTCTGTCCTCCTACTTCTGTTGCCTTACAATGGCAATACAGTTGAATTCAGGAGACAAGAGGGGAACATCAGACCATTACTTACAATTGCTGGTGTCCATGAAGAGAGCTCAGGTGTCCCCCTGGGTATTGGTCCACTGGGAAGTTTTCCTGTCGGTCTATAGCCAATCTACCATTGATACCACCATATACATCTGTGACAGGATGGGCTAGGGGTGTAGCTAGAACTGACTGGGCTCCACAGCAAAATTTTGTATGGTGCCCCCCCCTTCATGACTATCCTGGCATCCTATATGTGCATATGTTCCCTTCCCTCGTACGCTCGGTGTGGCTATTCCCTCCACACCAGAGCGTGACAATATGTAATGGAGAGTTCACAGGGCAGGGGGCACACACAGTGCAGCATGGGGGACACAGTACAAGGCAGGGGCACAGGACAGCATAGCGGGCACAGTGCATTATAGGGCGTACAGTACACTGCAGGAGGCACACACTGTGTAGCATGGGGGACACAGTACAGGGCAGGGGGCAAAATACAGTACAGTGCAAGGGCACACAGTACAGGCCGGGAGGGCACGCACAGTACAGCATATGGGGCACATGGCAGCATACGGGGCACAGTACAGGGCAAGGAGTGCAGTACAGGATAGGAGGCACACACTGTGCAGCATGGGGGGCACAGTACAAAGCAGGGGGCAAGATACAGCATAGGGGGTACAGTACAGTGCAGGGGCACACAGTACAGGCCGTGGGGGGGGGACGCACATGGCAGCATATGGGATACAGTACAGGGCAAGGAGTACAGTACAGGATAGGAGGCACACACTGTGCAGCATGGGGGGCACAGTACAAAGCAGGGGACAAGATACAGCATAGGGGGCACAGTACAGTGCAGTGGCACACAGTACAGGCTCGGGGGGGGCACGCACAGTGCAACATACGGGCACAGTACAGGGCAAGGAGTACAGTACAGGATAGGGGGCACAGACTGTGCAGCATGGGGGGCACAGTACAAAGCAGGGGGCAAGATACAGCATAGGGGGGTACAGTGCAGGGGCACACAGTAAAGGCCGGGGGGGGGCGCACAGAACAGCATATGGGGCACATGGCAGCATACGGGGCACAGTACAGGGCAAGGAGTACAGTACAGGACAGGAGGCACACACTGTGTGGCATGGGGAACAGTACAGGGCAGGGGGAAAATACAGCATGGGGTACAGGGCAGCATAGAGGGCACAATACAGCACAGGGAGTACAGGGCAGGGGGCACACATAGTGCAGCATAGGGGACACAGTACAAGGCAGGGGGCACACACAGTGCAGCATAGGGGGCACAGTACAAGGCAGGGGGCACACACAGTGCAGCATAGGGGGCACAGTGCATTATAGGGGGTACAGTACAGGGCAGGAGGCACACACTATGTAGCATGGGGGCACAGTACAGGGCAGGGGGCAAAATACAGCATAGGGGCAGGGGGCACGCATAATACAGCATAGAGGGCACAATGCAGCATAGGGGGTACAGTATAGGGCAGGGGGCACACATAGTGCAGCATAGGGGACACAGTACAGGGCAGGGGGCAGAATACAGCATAGGGGGTTCAGTACAGGGCAGGGGGCACACATAGTGCAGCATAGGGGACACAGGGCAGGGGGCAGAATGCAGCATAGGGGGTGCAGTACAGGGCAGGGGGCACAAACTTACCACTGTTGGTCAGGCTGGCAGTGAGTCTGAAGGTCTGCTGTATTGGCTGGCTGGCAGGCTGCAGCAATGCTTAGATGGCTGAGACAGCGCTGCTCTGGGTTGCTCCTGCTTCCTGGATGTCTGTTACAGCCAGAGCAGGAGGTCAGCTGGCACTACAAGAAAGGTGGAGGGGCAGGTAAGAGAGGCAGCCTGACGGGCAGGCAGAAGTGCAGAGGGTCACATGCAGGGTCCACATGGTGCTTCTGGAAGTCTGGGAGCGGGCCCTGTTTGTGAATGAAGTATTACTTGAAAAGATTTGTGGAGCAGCAGCTTCCTCTCACTGCTCCTCCACCAATCAGATTACACAGTGCAGCAGCGCAGAGGAGAGGTAGGAGAATGCCTCTCTCCCCATCCTCTTGTTTCAATGCGCAGCGTTACGATCCCACCCCTGGAAAGAGAGAGAAATAGAAATATTACCCTGCTGATTTGCCACATCCCTGCTACTGCTCCCGGGCCCCTGCTGAGCTTGGGCCCCGAAGCAGTCGCTTCTCCTGCTTCCCCTATAGCTACGTCACTGGGATGGGCCATAAGCAGTGCAACTGCTCTTTTAAGTCAATATCAAGTCCAGAATTCTGTGCTGGTTAATGCATTAATTTTTAGGGGGTCAATGCTTCAGTTTTCTGACTCAAAGGTCCAAATTGCCTGCTTGTACATTGGGGTAGATTTATCAGTATTGGCTTTTTATGGAGTGACTTGCAATTTATGGAAAGATGCACACTGCATGTCCCTTCATCAATTATAGCACACATTAGACTGACCTAAAGTCAGGAAATGAAATCCATGGAATTTATTAAGACTGACATTTCACATGTAAAATCCTCTTAATAAATTTGGCACATCTTTTGGTAGAGGATGGGAGTGGTAGTGGCCCTGATGAAGTGTTGTTTCACTGTGTACTCCTTCAGGCGATTGCTTCCTAGGGATTGGTAAAGGTGATTTGAAAAATCTGGCCAGAAGTAAATGTATAAAAGTTTCTCTTTACTAAGTGCAAAATATAACTTGTGGCACATCCAGCAATATTAAGTTAAAAGTGCAGTTTCTGGCACCTGATGAGGAAGTATGGTGGCTGTGGCAATCTAGTGCCACTTGCAAGCACTTCTGGATATAGGTCTGATCACTCTGCTGTCTTGCCACACTCTTGGCATGTTCTCTGAAAAACAGTGTTCTTGATTCTGATGGTCTCTCTGGAGTGATGGTCTCACAGAAGAATTGGATATGGTCATCTGGAGTAGGAGCTCAGGCATGTGCTTCCCATCTCCTTGCTGTCTACTCAGGAACTCCTGGCAGTAAGTAGGACCAGCCAACTCCTACCACGAGAGGAGGAACAAAGTGTTCCTTCCTGTTCCTGCCAACCATTGCCAACCATTGCCAGCCATGCCTTCTCTGCTGGAATAAACGGCCTAAAGACAGTGAAAATACGCAACAATACATAATAAAATATTACAGCGATTAAAGATACCACCAGGTCTAGAGTAGTGGACATGTGCCATAAAAGCAAATGCTAAGCCACAATCGTTCGCTATAATATATGTATATAAATATATATATACAGTGCTGGCCAAAAGTATTGGCACCCCTGCAATTCTGTCAGATAATACTCAATTTCTTCCAGAAAATGATTGCAATCACAAATGCTTTGGTAATAATATCTTCATTTAATTTGTCTTCAATGGAAAACCACAAAAAGAATTGCCAAAAAGCCAAATTGGATATAATTCCACACCAAACACAAAAAAGGGGGTGGACAAAAGTATTGGCACCCTTTGAAAAATCATGTGATGCTTCTCTAATTTGTGTAATTAACAGCGCCTGTTACTTACCTGTGGCACATAACAGGTGGTGGCAATAACTAAATCACACTTGCAGCCAGTTGAAATGGATTAAAGTTGACTCAACCTCTGTCCTGTGTCCTTGTGTGTACCACATTGAGCATGGAGAAAAGAAAGAAGACCAAAGAACTGTCTGAGGACTTGAGAAGCAAAATTGTGAGGAAGCATGAGCAATCTCAAGGCTACAAGTCCATCTCCAAAGACCTAAATGTTTCTGTGTCTACCGTGTCATCAAGAAGTTTAAAGCCCATGGCACTGTGGCTAACCTCCCTAGATGTGGACGGAAAAGAAAAATTACAGAGAGATTTCAACGAAAGATTGTGTGGATGGTGGCTAAAGAACCTCGACTAACATCTAAACAAGTTCTAGCTGTCCTGCAGTCCGATAGTACAACAGTGTCAACCCGTACTATCCGTCGGCGTCTGAATGAAAAGGGACTCTATGGTAGGATACCCAGCAAGACCCCACTTCTGACCCAGAGACATAAAAAAGCCAGGCTGGAGTTTGCCAAAACTTACCTGAGAAAGCCAAAAACTTTTTGGAAGAATGTTCTCTGGTCAGATGAGACAAAAGTAGAGCTTTTTGGGAAAAGGCATCAATATAGAGTTTACAGGAAAAAAAAGAGGCCTTCAAAGAAAAGAACACGGTCCCTACAGTCAAACATGCGGAGGTTCCCTGATGTTTTGGGGTTGCTTTGCTGCCTCTGGCACTGGACTGCTTGACCGTGTGCATGGCATTATGAAGTCTGAAGACTACCAACAAATTTTGCAGCATAATGTAGGGCCCAGTGTGAGAAAGCTGGGTCTCCCTCAGAGGTCATGGGTCTTCCAGCAGGACAATGACCCAAAACACACTTCAAAAAGCACTAGAAAATGGTTTGAGAGAAAGCACTGGAGATTTCTAAAGTGTAGGTAAAGAAGGGGATAGTGGTGCGCCAACTGGAGAGAATGGACAGTAGTCCCGAAGAGAGTGGTACACACTATGACGATAGTGTATATATGGTAATGCCAGAAGGGCAAATCGGAACAATAATCAATAGAGATGAGCGAGTAGTGAAATATTCGAAAGTTCGAAATTCGATTCGAATAGACTGCGAAATTCGACTATTCGACCGGATATCGAATCCCATTATAGTCTATGGGAAAAAAATGCTCGCCACTTGGAAATCTCAATTCGACCACTTGGAGGTCACCAAGTCCACCCTGGAACCTCAGAAAAGGATGCCAACACTGCTGGAATGCAACTGGGACAGCAGGGGAAGCATGTCTGGGTGCATATAACGCGCCCAAGTCGCACTATTACGCCACTATCACAGCCTCTCAACAATACACTCCAAACACAATCTAACCTCTCTGTAAAGTGAGACCATACAAGGAAACCTTCTTTCCTCTACATTGCCATGGACCCCAAGCCAAACTAGACAAAAAAAAAAGATGAAATTCTGCACCCCTTAAAATCACGTTGCCTATGACAACCACAGATGGCATAGGCAAGGGGGAAAGCAAATAGACCCCACCCCTAATTGTCATTGTGTGTGTGTGTGAGATGTGGTCAGACATGTCTTCTTTAAAATGTAAAAACAACTCAAACACATGCAGAAGCCTTAAAATGCCCAAATTGTTGGCGCTTGAGATGTCAGTGACCCGACCTGGCCCAGTGTCATGTCTAGCAGGTAAAGCAGTGGGGATGTTGAGGGATGCGTAGGACCGCAAAAGGCAGGAAGAGGCCGTGGGCTGGCCAGAGGCTCATGGAAAATTTTGTG
>ONZH01020235.1:0-28225 GCA_900303285.1 Rhinella marina
AGTGTATGTACACTAATGCCAGAAGCCTAACTAATAAAATTGGCGAACTGGAATTAGTGATGTGTGAGGAGGACTGTGACATAGTGGGAATAACTGAGACATGGCTGGATGATACCTATGACTGGGCAGTTAATGTACAGGGTTACAATCTTTTTAGAAAGGATCGTCAAAACCGGCGAGGGGTAGGGGTCTGCCTTTATATAAAGTCCTGTCTAAAGCCCACAATCCGGGAAGATATAAGTGAGGGACATGAAGATGTGGAGTCACTGTGGGTAGAAATAAATGGAGCCAAAAACAATAATAAAATACTAATAGGAGTTTATTATAAACCACCTAATATATCAGAGGCCACAGAAAATCAATTTCTAAATGAAATAGACGAAGCGGAAAATCAGAATGAGGTTGTTATTATGGGGGACTTCAACTACCCAGATATAGACTGGGAAACTGAAACCTGTATATCTCATAAAGGAAACAGGTTCTTGGCAATAACCAAAGACAATTACCTTTCCCAACTGGTTCAGGACCCGACTAGAGGGACGGCCATACTGGACTTAGTATTAACCAATAGACCTTACAGAACAACAGATGTGCAGGTTGGGGGACACCTGGGTAACAGTGACCATAAAATAATAACCTTTAAATTGTCATTAAAAAAAGCATTTCTTCAGGGAGGAACAAAAATACCAAACTTCAAAAATGCAAAATTTAGCCATCTAAGAGAGGCCATAGGTCTAACTAACTAAAATCCTCAAAAATAAAAATACAGCCACAAAATGGGATATTTTTAAAAGCATCCTAATATCTAATTGTGAGAGGTACATACCGTATAGGAATAAAATGATAAGAAACAAGAAAAAACCAATGTGGATAAATAGAACTGTAAAAAAAGCAATAAATGACAAAAAGAAAGCATTTAAATCACTAAAACAGGAGGGGAGCAAGGAAGCATTGAAAAACTATAAGGAAAAAAATAGAATTTGTAAAAGACAAATAAAAGCAGCTAAACTAGAGACTGAAAGACTAATTGCTAAAGAGAGTAAAACTAACCCTAAAATGTTCTTCAATTATATAAATACTAAAAAGTATAAATCTGAAGGTGTCGGCCCCTTACAGAGTAGTGAGGGGGGAGTAGCAGAGAGCGATGAGGAGAAAGCAAAACTCTTAAATATTTTTTTCTCCACTGTATTCACTGAGGAAAATAAACTGTCAGATGAAATGCAGAATATAAAAGTGAATTCCCCTTTAAAAGTGTCCTGTCTGACCCAGGAAGAAGTACTGGGGCGTCTTAAAAAGATTAAAATAGACAAATCGCCAGGACCGGATGGCATACACCCACGTATCCTAAGAGAATTAAGTAATGTCATTGCCAGACCCTTATACTTGATATTTAAGAACTCTATACTGACAGGGAGTGTTCCACAGGATTGGCGCATAGCAAATGTGGTGCCAATATTCAAAAAGGGTCCAAAAACAGAGCCCGGGAACTATAGGCCGGTAAGTTTAACATCTGTAGTGGGTAAACTGTTTGAAGGTTTTCTAAGAGATGCTATCTTGGAGTACCTCAATGAAAATAAGCAAATAACTCCATATCAGCATGGCTTCATGAGGGATCGGTCGTGTCAAACCAATTTAATCAGTTTCTATGAGGAGGTAAGTTCTAGACTTGACCGCGGGGAATCAATGGATATCGTATATCTGGACTTCTCCAAAGCATTTGACACGGTACCACATAAAAGGTTAGTATATAAAATGAGAATGCTTGGCCTTGGAGAAAATGTCTGTATGTGGGTAAGTAAATGGCTCAGTGATAGAAAACAGAGGGTGGTTATTAATGGTACATACTCAGATTGGGTCACTGTAACTAGTGGGGTACCACAGGGGTCAGTATTGGGCCCTATTCTCTTCAATATATTTATTAATGACCTTGTAGAAGGCTTGCACAGTAAAATATCAATTTTTGCAGATGACACTAAACTGTGTAAAGTAATTAACACAGAAGAGGACAGTACACTGCTACAGATGGATCTGGATAGACTGGAGGCTTGGGCAAAGAAGTGGCAGATGAGGTTTAACACTGACAAATGTAAGGTTATGCATATGGGAAGGAATAATGCAAGTCACCAGTACATACTAAATGGTAAAACATTGGGTAACTCTGACATGGAAAAGGACCTAGGAATTTTAGTGAACAGCAAACTAAGCTGCAGAAACCAGTGTCAGACAGCTGCTGCCAAGGCCAATAAGATAATGGGTTGCATCAAAAGGGGCATAGATGCCCGTGATGAGAACATAGTCCTGCCACTTTACAAATCACTAGTCAGACCACACATGGAGTACTGTGTACAGTTCTGGGCTCCTGTGAACAAGGCAGACAGAGCAGAGCTGGAGAGGGTTCAGAGGAGGGCAACTAAAGTCATAGCTGGAATGGGTGGACTACAGTACCCAGAAAGATTATCAAAATTAGGGTTATTCACTTTAGAAAAAAGACGACTGAGGGGAGATCTAATAACTATGTATAAATATATCAGGGGTCAGTACAGAGATCTCTCCCATGATCTCTTTATCCCAAGGACAGTAACCATGACGAGGGGACATCCTCTGCGCCTGGAGGAAAGAAGGTTTGTTCACAAAAATAGAAGAGGATTATTTACGGTAAGAGCAGTGAGACTATGGAACTCTCTGCCCGAGGAGGTGGTGATGGTAAGTTCAGTAAAAGAGTTCAAGAGGGGCCTGGATGTATTTCTGGAGGGTAATAATATTACAGGTTATAGTTACTAGATATGGGTTGTTGTTGATCCAGGGAGTAATTCTGATTGCCTGATTGGAGTCGGGAAGGAATTTTTTCCCCTAAAGTGAGGAAAATTGGCTTCTACCGCACAGGGGTTTTTTGCCTTCCTCTGGATCAACTTGTAGGAAAACAGGTCGAACTGGATGGACAGATGTCTTTTTTCGGCCTTATAAACTATGTTACTATGTTACTATTAAATTATATTATTTTTAAATTATTTTTAATTTTATATTAAATTATTATTATAAATTATATTTAAGGTCCAAATTGCACCAAATTATGAAGTTCTGGTCTAATTTATAGGTAGAAACCATACGGAAACTTTAGTAAGGAGCAATTTAGTAAATTTATTAATGCACAGTTATGCATTAATCCTCCAGGTCAAAAAGAGGGACATTTAAGGATAAAAGAGGGACGGAGGGACTTGGGTCAAAAAGAGGGACTGTCCCTCCAAAAGAGGGACACTTGGGAGGTATGTAATTGTGTTCTCCTTAAATGCAGGTTGATTGTCTGTTCCTGTGCAGTCCTGATGTGGCCGCACTGTTACTGCCTTTTTGCTGGTTTTATTAGGCACTCAAACTGTCACATCATTTTGCCTAAATGCCCAAATTGTTTGGCTATCTTTCCCTGTGCAGCCTTGCGTGGCTGCACTATTGCTAGCTCTGTACTATTTTTGGGCACCCAAACTTCACATCCAGTCGATGCACATCAATACATTTCTCTGTCCCTGTGCAGGCCTTGCGTGGCTGCACTGTTCAGCTAGTTTGAGCGCATTCACACACCGCGTCTGCTAAATGGTCAACATACCATGGGCTTATCCTGTGCCCAAAATATAATCTATCTATCCCTGTGCAGGCCTTGCGTGGCTGCACAATGTCTAAATCTGTACATATTTATGCTGGGCACAGGATCACCATGCTTGCCACATGTTCAGACTGATTGTCTATCTATCCCTGTGCAGGCCTTGAATGGCTGCACTTTATCTGGCTCTATATTAGTTTTGCTGGGCACACATGTGGAGCACACCTCCTAAGATATACTAATTCCACACACACACGTGCTGCTATGGTTTGCAGTCTCTCTCTGCCTGCCAACCG
This sequence comes from Rhinella marina, assembly GCA_900303285.1. Classification (NCBI taxonomy): domain Eukaryota; kingdom Metazoa; phylum Chordata; class Amphibia; order Anura; family Bufonidae; genus Rhinella; species Rhinella marina. The sequence goes on from ONZH01020235.1 coordinate 3,889, forward strand.
TACAGAGTTAGCAATAGTGCAGCCACGCAAGGCCTGCACAGGGAAAGATAGCCAAACAATTTGGGCATTTAGGCAAAATGTTGTGACAGCTTGAGTGCCTAATAAAACCAGCAAAAAGGCAGTAACAGTGCTGCCAAATCAGGACTGCACAGGAACAGACAATCAACCTGAAGTTAAGGAGAACACAATTAGAGTACGCCTAAATATCTAGTATAGTGTCAATAACAGTGCAGCCATGCAAGGCCTGCAAAGGGATAGCTAGCCTTTGGGCACAGCATATGATCTGGTGAAATTCCAGCGAATGTAGTGCCTGGATGCCCTAAATGAATTGTAATAGGACCTGATATAGTGTAGCCAAGCTAGGTTTGCACAAGGTCAACAAGCTTGGTTAACTTTAACAATTTTTGAACACAGCAGCCGATGCACATTGGGTGAATGTAACATGTAACATCTCCCAGCACAAGTCCAGTCTAGTGCAATTAGAAGGGTGATCATTTATCTAGAGCATGCACAACAGCAGTGGTCTTATACGTGTTTAACCACACACCACGCATATAAGCCTAATACAATCTTGCTAGACGATACTTACACCTTACTGGCCGATATAGCCGGAAAATAAGATATAAAATATAACTGCCTCTTGTTGATAGTTTTAGACAACTATTTTCTTTTTTTGTTAGTCAGTTTTTATAATTAAGCACTTTAATAAAAGTTACGTTTTATTGTATGTATTGGAACCCTTAGTAGGGGTGATTTTTCTGGGTTTATACCCATGGTGTTATGGATTATTAATATCCCCTGGGTCCCAATCAAGGGGAACCATATTGTGAGGTATATTCAAAATTGTATTTCATCTACATTGTAATTTTTTTAAATTACTTTTGCACTACTTTTTATACTTTAATAAACTATATTTAGGCAGTAAATAAATGTATTATCTAACCCTTCCAGCACATGGCGATTTTCCATTTTTGCATTTTCGTTTTTCATACTCTGCCTTCCCAGAGCCATAACATTTTTATTTTTTCATTCACATAGTCACAGGGGCTTGTTTTTGTGGAATAAGTTGTACTTTCTAATGGCACCATTTAATATTGCATACAATGCTGTAGGAAGGTGGAAAAAAATTCCAAATAGTAACATAGTTTATAAAACCGAAAAAAAGACATCTGTCCATCCAGTTCAGCCTGTTATCCTGCAAGTTGAAAAAAGCCCCTGTGAGGTAAAGGCTAATTTTCCCCACTTTAGGGGAAAAAAATTTCTTCCCGACTCCAATCAGGCAATCAGAATTACTCCCTGGATTAACGACTCATCTCTAGTAACTATAACCTATAATATTATTACACTCCAGAAATACATCCAGGCCCCTCTTGAACTCTTTTAGTGAACTTACCATCACCACCTCCTCAGGCAGAGAGTTCCATAGTCTCACTGCTCTTACCGTAAATAATCCTCTTCTAAGTTTGTATACAAACCTTCTTTCCTCCAGACGCAGAGGATGTCTCCTCGTCACAGTCACAGTCCTGGGGATAAATAGATCATGGGAGAGATCTCTGTACTGACCTCTGATATATTTATACATAGTTATTAGATCTCCCCTCAGGCATCTTTTTTCTAAAGTGAATAACCCTAATTTTGATAATCTTTCTGGGTACTGTAGTCCACCCATTCCAGTTATTACTTTATTTACCCTCCTCTGAACCCTCTCCAGCTCTGCTATGTCTGCCTTGTTCACAGGAGCCCAGAACTGTACACAGTACTCCTTGTGTGGTCTGACTAGTGATTTGTAAAGTGGCAGGACTATGTTCTCATCACGGGCATCTATACCCCTTTTAATGCAACCCATTATCTTATTGGCCTTGGCAGCAGCTGTCTGGCACTGGTTTCTACAGCTTAGTTTGCTGTTCACTAAAATTCCTAGGTCCTTTTCCATGTCAGTGTTACCCAGTGTTTAACCATTTAGTATGTACTGCTGACTTGCATTATTCCTTCCTATGTGCATAACCTTACATTTGTCAGTGTTAAACTTATCTGCCACTTCTCTGCCCAAGCCTCCAATCTATCCGGATACCTCTGTAGCAGTATACTGTCCTCTTCTGTGTTAATTACTTTACACAGTTTAGGGTCAACTGCAAAAATTTATATTTTATTGTGCAAGCCTTCTACAAGATCATTAATAAATATATTTAAGAGAATATGGCATAATACTGACCCCTGTGGTACCCCACTAGTGACAGAGACCCAATCTGAGTATGTACCATTAATAACCACCCTCTGTTTTCTATCACTGAGCTAGTTACTTACCCACATACAGACATTTTCTCCCAGGCTAAGCATTCTCATTTTATGTACTAACCGTTTATGTGGTACAGTGTCAAATGCTTTGGAGAAGTCCAGATATACGACATCCATGATTCGCCGCGGTCAAGTCTAGAACGTACCTCCTTATAGTTTGACACGACCGCTCATGAAGCCATGCTGATATGGGGTTATTTGCTTATTTTCATTGAGGTACTCTAAAATAGCATCTCTTAGAAAATCTTCAAACAGTTTACCCCCGACAGATGTTAAACTTACCTGCCTATGGTTTCTGGGCTCTGTTTTTGGACCCTTTTTGAATATTGGCACCACATTTGCTATGCACCAATCCTGTGGAACACCCCCTGTCAGTATAGAGTCCTTAAATATCAGAAATAAGGGTCTGGCTATGACATTACTTAATTCCCTTAGGATACAGGGATGTATGCCATCCGGTCCTTGCTAATTGTCTATTTTAATCTTTTTAAGACGCCGCTGTACTTCTTCCTGGGTCAGACAGGGCACTTTTAATAATAGATAATATAATAATACTCTGCATTTCATCTGACAGTTTATTTTCCTCAGTGAATACAGTTGCTCTCTGCAAATCCCCCCTCACTACTTTGTAAAGGGCCGACACTAGAGATGAGCGAATCTATTCGTCGCTTCTTAGATTCAATATGAATCTTGGAAATTTTCCACTGCGAAGCGAATTCGGATTTTTTGAGATTCGCTTCGTTAGATTCGAAAATGTTCTTAAAGCTTTCTACGCATTGTCCGATAAATTGTACACTAATGTTACGTATAAGTTACTTTATACGCTGATGCGTATCAATTCAGTTAATTAGCAAACTTTTACTGTTCGTTATTCATGCGGCATACAGCCCGAGAAGAAAGCAGTCACCTGACCTAGTGGGAAGGGCTTTCTCTGATTGGCTCAGGCTCGGTAAGCCAGTAACGCATCAGTTGTGCTGCGACTGCTGAGACAAGCAGAAGCACTGTCTGTGAAGTTCTAAGAGACAGAGAACTGTTTTGTTAAAATTGGGGATTAATTGTTATGGGAATCCATATTGCACATATCAGGGATACTGCAGGGCCAGCGCAGGGCAAGTGCAGGGCCAGTGCAGGGCTAGTAATTAATCAGGCAGAGAGAGAGATAGGGAGAGAGACAGGGAGAGAGACAAAGACCAGCTGCAGGGCCACAGTCAAGTGAAAAATGTCTGGCATGGAAAAGCAAAAGGGTTCCAGCCAGACCTCGAGCTCCAAAAAAAAGGAGAAGATGGCACAGGGCAGCAGTGCCAAAGGACCTGTAGCCGGAGCTTCTACTTGTAGAATTCGCAATAGTTGGCCACTGTTCCACCAGGCTAACCCGCCAAGGTGCAAAATTGTAGTGAAGGAGAAAGTGGATGGCACATTCATCTTAATCACAGCCGGATGATCTGCTGTCATCTGCTGATACAGTATCATGTAGCCAGGGGTCAGACTCAGCTTTCCTCCTGCTCCACCATTCCGCTCCAGCAAAGCCCGTCATTTTTGTACGCAATTTGTACCCTCATGCGTACTTGTTCACATAAGTTGTGTACCTTTAACAACTGTACGTTCGTTATTAGTGCGCGAATGTTCGCAAAACACCACATAATAACGTATGATTTGTACGCAGCTTCGCTGAATAGATTCTTATGAGGTCTGAATCTTTTGAAACGTTTGACGAATATTCGGCGAAGCAAATTTTGGATGATTCGCTCATCTCTAGCCGACACCTTCAGGTTTATTTATCCACATTGGTTTTTTCTTGTTTCTTAACCTTTTATTACCATAAGGTATGTACCTCCCACAATTAGATATTAGGATGCTGTTAAAAATACCCATTTTTTGTCTGTATTTTTATTTTTGAGGACTTTGTTCTAGTTAGTTAGGCCTATGGCCTCTCTTAGTTGGCTAAATTTTGCTTTTTTGAAGTTTGATATTTTTGTTCCTTCCGGAAGAAACTCTTTTGAATGACAATTGGAAGGTTATTACTTTATGGTCACTATTTCCCAGGTGTCCCCCAACCTGCACATCTGTTGTTCTGTCAGGTTTATTGGTTAATACTAAGTCCAGTATGGCTGTCCCTCTAGTCGGGTCATGAACCAGTTGGGAAAGTTTATCTTTGGTTATTGCCAAGAATCTGTTTCCTTTATGAGATATACAGGTTTCAGTTTCCCAGTCTATGTCTGGGTAGTTGAAGTCCCCCATAATAACGACCTCATTATGAAATGAGGTGGAATTGGGGAAAAAAACTCATTTGCATGATAATTTTATGGGTTTTGTTTTTATGGCATTTCCCATTTGGTAAAACTGACTTGTGAGAGCTCATTTTTGTGAGAAAATCAGTAGTTTTTATTGATACTATTTTGCTTTGTTTATGACCATATTCGATAAATACATTTATATTTTAATAGTTCGGGCATTTTGGGATGCGGCCGTCTTTATTTTTTTATTGTTTATTTTTATTACCTTTTTAAAACTTTTTGGATAAAAGGCAAATTTTTTCAACAGCCCACAGAAAGTTGCAACAACCGTGAACGTTCCCTGTGATGCACAGCTATTTGATGTGTTCAATGTGTTGCCCATGGTGCTGAACAAAGAGCTGAAGGCTCAAAAGTTTTGAACTTTTTGTGTTGATAACATTAGAACAAGAGATGATAGAATTTCTCAAAAATTTGATTTAGTCGGTTCGCCGAATTTTAAGAAAAAATTTGATTCGATCCAAATTTATTTACGGTGAATCGCAGCTATTTCCTGGCTGCAAAGAGCCTGTATAGTGGTGTAAAACACTGCGCCTTGCAGTAACACGCATAGGGAGTCTGCTGTGGTAGTGAAACAATACTATGAGTTAGAATCACTGCAGACTTCACTTATTTGGGCAGTTATGGGGCCAAAACTGACCAAATAACTCAAGTGTGAACTGAGCCTTACAGGTCGATGATAGCATCAAGAAGAAGCGCACTCCTTTTACACTTTCGTCAGCTGATTTCACATAGATATCTACAGAACCTGTCCTATTAAAAGCTTATACAAGTAGAACCCCCCAACAGAGTGGGGAGGGTGTCAGCAGTAAGTTTGTGTTGACCTCACTGATTATTTTGCCCTTCCTCTGATCCGTCAGAACAATAACCACCAAAAACGAATCCTGTCTGTTTAGCATCCGCCTTCACTCGGTCAGCATTTGGTAGGTAATCTATCAGTATTGCTAAAGCCAAAACAAAACAGGAGTGGATCCAAAACAGAGATGGCATGTTAATGGAATATGGAGTGATGAGGTAGCAGCAGCATGAGGAGAGCACAGAGTGGTGATGTGCTAGCAGCAGCATGAGGAGACTACAGAGTGGTGAAGTGGCAGCAGCATGAGGAGACCACAAAGTGACCCAGTGACATAGTGTTGAGACAGCAGCAGCATGTGGAGACCACAGAGTAGTGATGTGGCAGCAGCATGAGAAGATCACAGAGTGGTGAAGTGGCAGCAGCATGAGGAGACCACAGATTGGCCCAGTGAAATAATGTTTGGGTGACAGCAGCATGAGGAGAACACAGAGTGGCCCAGTGACATAGTGTTGAGGTAGCAGCAGCATTAGGAGACCACAGAGTAGTGATGTGGCAGCAGCATGAGGAGACCACAGAGTGGCACAGTGATATAGTGTTGAAGTGGCAGCAGCATGAGGAGACCACAGAGTAATGATGTGTCAGCAGCATGAGGACACCACAGAGTGGCCTAGTGACATAGTGGGGAGGTGGCAGCAGTATGAGGAGACCAGAGAGTGGCCCAGTGACAGAGTGGGGAGGTGGGAGGCAGTACCATTACCAGCTGAAGATGGTGGTTGGCAGTAGGAGTACCTGGCAGCAGGTGTGGCATCAGGCAGGTGGCAGCATCAGAATAGTAGCTGAAGCAGGTAGCCAGAAGAAACAGGTTTCTTTTGTCAAAGTGTTGGTGTGGCACCATGGATGATCTAGTCTGATGCATCAGGCATTGGTGTTTGAAAATTCTGGCTGATCCACGCCTGATTCATCTTCACAAAGGTCAGTTTCTTCACATTTTGGGTGGACAGACAAGTTCTCCTTGGGGTAACCATGCCCCCCTCTGCACTAAACACCCACTCTGATGCCACACTGCTGACTGGGCAAGAAAGCTTGTCCAGGGCAAACTTGGCCAGTTGTGGCCATAAATCGAGTTTGGCTGCCCAGTAGTGCAGCGAATATGGGGTGGCAGAGTGCACTCCAAGTATGCCACCACCTGCTGGTTCAGGTTCTGCTCTATGTCTAGCTGCTGCTGCCGGTGAGTAGTTTCTTCAGTAGGTGGGTGGCCATAAATCGAGTTTGGCTGCCCAGTAGTGCAGCGAATATGGGGTGGCAGAGTGCACTCCAAGTATGCCACCACCTACTGGTTCAGGTTCTGCTCTATGTCTAGCTGCTGCTGCCGGTGAGTAGTTTCTTCAGTAGGTGAGTGAAGAAAACTGCTCATCAGCAACTCTAGACTTAAGTTGCTGTTGATAGAGCTGGTACTACTCTTGCCCCAGCCCACCCCTAGCAGCCATGGCTGTGGAACATGAGTGCAGAGGGCCCTCCCAGTCAGACCTGCTTGAGGATGGGCAATGGTGCACATAGGCAGCGGCCAACTGAGTACATAGGATATCTCGATAGTAGTTCAGTTTGTCCTCCCTCTCAGCAGGTGTAAAAAAGGCCCACATTTTCAACCAGTAGCGAGGGTCTAACATGGTGGAGAACCAATAATATATCTAGCGGCTCTCCTCTTTCTATGATATAGATATGGTACTCTGTCTCAATGACTCACCCCGTCAATCTCACCAACTCAATATTAAAAAAAAGATAGGCACTCCCATTTGGAAGAAATATATAGATGCAAATGTATCTTGTAAATGTAAAATAATTTATTATACCAAAAAGTATATAAAATAGAATAAAAAATAAAAATAAACTGTTAAAATGTAACAATATAAATAAGGAATACTTAGTGCATCAATTCAGATATAAAAGGCACACCTCTAGAAATCTCTTCCTTTCTCATAGATTTCTATCAAAAATATCTATGCCCTATGTCAACTCTACTTGGTCATATAAGAGCAAAAAATATATATGCATACGTATCTATGAGGTGCAGGTACCTTTTAATTATGTAGACGTCTATGGAACATGCATATAGAGTCTATATAGGACCATATACTTAAATTGTAGCACCCTCCCTTATTTACCACAATCGTATACATAAAAACTATTGCATATAAATAACAGCATAAAAACCGTATTAGGCTAGGTTATGGTCTGTCAAAGGCAATCCAACATTCTATATTTCAGCATCAGTAACTATATTATGTTTGTATCCAATTCGTAATAATGTTGAACTTGTAAAGGATCTCATATAAAAAATGCGCTTTGCAGTATATAGTCTCACTCTTATGAAGAAAATCATATGTGGGTACAATTTATGATGTTTTAGTCGCTCTCATAATGTTAGTATTCACTATTAGGTAGGACACTACATATACAGTTCTGCGTCCTGTTGTATCCACGTGGTGAGTTTAATAGATTTAGTACAGTCCCGCAGACACGCTTAATATTGTATATCAGGTGTACTGGTGAGTACTTACAGCAGGAATTGAGTCCTAGTTTACCACCGTGGCGTCCCACGTGGAAAACTGCATTATAGCAGCCACTCACCCTACCGCCGTACACCTCGTAGAGAAGTCCTCCGCTTTGGCTAATCAGAACTCCCGGTAATCTCGGCGTCCCACGTGATGTACAGGGATCCCAGCGTCCCGCATGTCAGCTGTTATCTGTACTTTCCAACTGATCGTCCACGATCTTTCTTAATATTTGCTGCATAAAACACTTGGATTATTCATCATCTATGGAGTATATGGAAGGTCTTTGAATAAAATCTCAAATATTTTTACACCAAACGCATTTCGAAATCCTCTTGATTTCTTCTTCAGTGGCCATATTGTTTTAAGGCAAACAGCCTTCCTTTATCCTCGCTGATCGGCAACATATAAACCCCTCACTGGATTCCCGATTGCTCTTAATTATAATATAACTTAATTATTTATATTACCAATATATTAAATGTCAAAACTTATCCACAAAATGTTATTATATCATTTCTTTTATCCTCACTGTTCAATGGATCCTTCCAATATGCATTGCGGCTTTAATGCGTTATCTGTGTGTTTTTTTTAAATACTGGTGCGTTTTTTTAATCAATGTTTGCTATACACCCTACCCAATCATAGTATTGTCCTTATTCATTGCTTATACTAAGTAATCAAATGAAAATATAAAAAATATGTAAAAAATATAAACATATGAATATGTATATAGGGATACACAGATTGTATATATCTCATGAGATATTCATTTTATATGTAGAATATAGATTCTTCCGGAGTAGGTTATTTTATAAGAGAAAAAAAAAAAAAAATATATATATATATATATATATATATATATATAGAAATACAAAAAATACAAATGGAATGCATTGGACCATTTGCGCATGTGACTCGGAGGGATTTCCTGCCTCCCTCTCCACTGCATACTACCATGGTGTGTCTGGGTCCTCTGCGTAGTCTTTCTCATTGCCCTGTAGCTCCTCTGGCTGCTCCTGCTCCTCCTCTCCTATCACCTGGGCAGAAAAACCACCCATTTCTTTACACATTGCTTGTGCTTGAATGTCCTCCTTCTCCTCTAGTTCAGCCCCCACAGGGCTCATTTGGCCGTGAGATGTAGTCACCACGTGTCCTGTCTTCTGGCCTGCCAGATTTAGTAACATCTGTTCCTGGACATGAAGCAGTGGAATGACCTTGTTCATCCTGTAGTCCCGGCGTCTGACAAATAAAGTGGCCTCCTCAAAGGGCCGAAGCAAACAGCAGGTGTCACGCATGAGCTGCCACTGGCTAACATCAAAGTTTCATAGGGGAGTCCCTCTGTCTGCCTGTATCATCAAGAAATTGTTTATGGCCATTTATTGTTCATATAATTGGTCCAACAAATGGAGGGTGGAATTCCAACGAGTGGAAACATCACATATCAGCCTATGTTGGGGGATGCCGTTCTACCGCTGAAGCTCAAGGAGGGTGTGCTTTGTGGTGTATAAGTGGCTGAAGTGCATGCAAAGTTTCCTGGCCATTTTCAGGATGTCTTGCAAAATGGGTGAAGATTGCAGGAACTGCTTTACAACCAGATTGATCATGTGTGCCATGCAGGGCGCATGGCTCAGCACTCCTTGATGCAGTGCTGACAACATGTTCTTCCCGTTGTCAGTCACCATGGTTCCCATTTTGAGTTGTCGAGGAGAAAGCTAGGATTTGATTTCTTGATGAAGGACGCAAAGCAGTCCCTTGTGTGACTCCGTTCGCCCAGACAAACTAGGTGCAGAATGGCGTGACACCGCCGTGCCCTGCACATGTGGTATGCTGGAGGGGCACTGTTCATTGTCCCTGCAGTGGAGGCTGAGGACACGATGGAGGATGAGGAGGCAGAGGCAGACATTGCCGCAGGACCAACGACATGAGAAAGTGGAGGCAGAAGCGGCGTCGCTTGGCCAAGTTGCTGGTGTGGCTGGGCAGGAACCACATTCACCCAGTGGACTGTAAAGGACATATATTGTACTTGCCCGTAGTTACAGCTCCACATGCCGGCGCTGCCATGCACTGTGGCAGACAACGACAGGCTCAAGGACTGGCCCTTCTGTTTTACATATGTATGCAGGGCTGGTATAGCCTTTTTCGCAAAATTGCTGATGGAATGACAGATGAGGAGTAGGAGGAGCAGGAGCATCAGGACCCGCAGATGATGGAAAGGACAGACAGCTCCCTTCGGCTGAGGTGGTGGAGCCTTGACTGCATGAAATTGGTGCATGCCACTAGGTGATACAGTGGTTGTTGTGGCAGGCTGGGCCATCACATTGGAGCCACGTTTCTCCCAGGCCGCTTTATGGTCACGCTGCATGTGTTGCCGCAGGGCGGTGGTGCCAACATTGGCACCCTGGCCACACTTCACCTTCTGCCCACAAATTCGCCAAATGATCATGTTCACCTCCTCCAGGCGGCTTAACAAAAAACTGCCACACCGCCGAATATGGCATTTTCCACCCAACACTCTTTACTGACTGGCTGCTACCACTGCCTCCGTGAACCCCTGCACCGGGCAGGTAGGCTCCTGTGAAGTGGGCGGTCTACCCAAGGCATGTTTGGCTCCTGACCCCCCACTGCTGACTCCCAGCCACGCTACCACCTTGCTGGCTCAGCCGCTGCCTCACACAGAAGCTGCCACCCTCTTATCCTGATGATGATGCCCCTTCTTAACCCGGCTCCCAAGTGCGATCGGCTTCATCATCACATCACTGATGTCCCCTCAATGGTCTCAGGGTCAGGAGCCTGACCGCTCACAACATTAGCTCCCATGCGACTCTCATCATCACAACTTGTCCGCCTACCGGAGGAAGTGGTGGGTCTCTCCTCCAGATCTTCGCTGGGTAGTAGCTGCTGACTGTCCTTTAGTAGCTCATCCTCACTGAAAAGTGGAGTGGAGCCTGCGGCATATAATACTTCTCTAGCAGAGGGAACAGAAAAGGACAAAGGCAGGTTGAGGATAGGTGAGGGCATAGGGCCTGTTCCTGAGCCATGCCAACTAAGCGTTGTTTCTCAAGAACCCACCGACTCTTGGCTGGGGGTGTCTGATGTCGCTTGCGACGAAGTAGAAGACCGAGTCAACCATTCAAACACCACTGTGTTGCTGGTCAAGACACGATGCTGGGAGGTCAGGCCTCTCGCTGCGACTCCTGCTCCAATGCCCCCTTATTCTGCTTCTACTTTTGCCTGCTCCAAAAACATTTTGGCCACTGCCAGTTCCCTTTGAAGGGCCTGTCACTTGTCTGTCTAACATACTGTTAGATAAAATAATTAAATTAAAAGGAAATTAATACACCCCAAAAAGCTGTAGAACAATGTAACTTGACTGCAGAGTGGCAAATAAAACGTACTTGTTTTTTTCCACTAATACACCCCAAAAAAGGCTGTAGTACAATGTAACTGCAACGCAGAATGGCAAATAAGACATACTTTTTTTTACACTAATATACCCCAAAAGAAACTGCGGAATAATTTAAATGCACCGCAGAACGGTTAATATGACGTACGTATATTTCCTATAAATACATCCTGCAACACAGCACTTGCACCCCAATAACAAACAAGGTTTGCTGGAATTACAGAGGTATCATCGATTCTAGTGCAAACCTAAAAGCAGCAGTATAATGGCAATTTGGATCCACAATAAGTGCAGCAAGGTGTAATAGAATCGCTCCTATTATCCAGGCTGTACACTCTCCTATTGCACACTGTTCTCCTTTTATAGCATGGATGATGCCTCCCTATGCTCTCCCTACACCTTGAATAATCTTTCCCTGAACTTCTAAATCTATTTTTCAGCACAACTAGGTCTTTCCTAGCACTGTCCCGAGCGCCTGCTGACATCTCTCCCTGCACTAAGTACACTGGAAAGCGGCAGAATCCAAAATTGCTGAAGGTATTTATAGGGCTGTAACAACACAGGGGCTGGCTGGCTGCTGATTAGCTGCATGCATGGCATTGTGGGTGGTCTTTCGTTCCCAGAGTTCCTTGCTCTATGTCCTAACACGTGCAGCAGCCATTTTAGGAAAAAATGCAGTTCGTTACCACAAAGCGTGAGGAAGTTTGGATTCGTTGCGAATCAAATTTTTCCTGATTCGGATTGAAATCCACTACGTCAACTTCGATCTCTAATTAGAACCACAAGAGATTTTGCAAATCTCATTGCAGCAATCAATTTCTAAGAAAATTCTGGCCTTTTTCTTTTTTATATGCTACATGACCTCCTCCCTATCGGAAAAATTTGCCTTTGATCCAGTATGGCGCTTTCAAGATGGTGGCCATGTTTCCATTACTTGCTGGGGTATTAAGATATTTCATTTTCCTTTTATTTTCTGAAATAAAAGGGTGTCCTGCAACTTTGCCTCACCCTGTATACACATACGACCACATGGGTGAATAAACATACATTTTTATACATTTTTTCTGTGAGAATGCTGCCTTTTTCATATACTGTATATATATATAATATATAAAGCTGAGTGTATGTGTGTGTGTGTGTGTGTGTGTATGTCCGCTAAAGGAATCCGCACAGCTGCAGCTACATTCACAAAATTTGGCACACATGTACATCAGGTGTTCGGGAAGGTTTTAGAACAGTTTTCAGCTCTCCAGGACATACCGTTCCTGAGATATTCCCAAAAAATGCATTAGCCAATAGTAGCCTGGTCACATGACCCTTATCAGCCAATAGAAGCTCACAGGCAATCGCCACACACCAGTTCACTGCTGTAGGTCTGCATTATAGAGGCAGAGCACTGTGGATGACAATGGTAAAAGGGTATTGCGGTTACCATAAATATAACTTATGTTTTAGACTAATTCATCATCAATCATTACCTCATATAATGTAAATTTCACATATTTATGGTTCAGTAGTAATAAAAGATGTATTCTTCAACTGCTACCCACCTTCCTCCTAAGTTACTATGGCATTGACCTGTAATTCAGGCCAACGTGAAAAAAGAAGGACTTAAAAGCCCCACCCCCAGATCCCACTAAGTCACGCCCCTGACTCAGTCAGGCCACACCCCTTCCATGCCGCATTTGACCGGGATTAAAAATATAGGTAAAAATCACCTTCTTTAAGCTGCAGGGGTGGGGAGAGGGTGACTTTCTCCCTGCAGCTCATTGCTCAGACTGCACAGTGCTGCTGCTGAGAGTGATCTGTTCAAAAGGACATCCCTATGTCCATCCAGGCCCTGCGCATGACAGAGGACAGGGAGTCTGAAAGCCAAACTGTCCAGCCTAAAACAAGACCTCTGGCCACCCTAGGGGCAGGCTGATGTTAGGGTGGCCAGATGTCCGGCTTTAGGCTGGACAGTCCAGTTTTCTGGCTACCTGTTCTCCATCCGACGCAGTGCCTGGACAGACACAGGGATGTCCACCCTTTCAGTAGCTCACACTCAGACAGCTTCTCCTCCGTGTCTTCATGGAGCCAGGGGGGCATGGCCTCATGTTTAGTGGTGTGTCTTCATGGGAACTGGGGGCGCTGTTTCACGTTTGGGGAAATGGTCGGTGAGGTCTGGCTTTCTGGGGTGAAAACAATGGCCACTCTAGCTGCTGTGGAGGTCAGAGTTAAAGGGGCGGGCTGCTGTAGAGGTCACTGTTAAAGGGGCGGGCTGCTGTAGAGGTCACTGTTAAAGGGGCGGGCTGCTGTAGAGGTCACTGTTAAAGGGGCGGGCTGCTGTAGAGGTCACTGTTAAAGGGGCGGGCTGCTGTAGAGGTCACTATTAAAGGGGCGGGCAGCTGTAGAGGTCACTGTTAAAGGGACAGGCCGCTGTAGAGGTCACTGTTAAAGGGACGGGCTGCTGTAGAGGTCACTTTTAAAGGGGTGGGCACTGTAAAGGTCACTCTCGATATCTTTTAACGACACACATACAAAAACAGTAAATGAAATAAATTAAATATACCCGGGCGAAGCCGGGTCCTTCAGCTAGTATATATATATATATATATATATATATATATATATATATATATATATTTGTTTTGTTTCACTTCTAATACTATTTGAAATGAGTTTGTACCGTTACCAGAACTTATCCCTTATCCACAGTGTCTGACCACTGGGGTGCTCGCTGGTGGTCCTCCGGTTGAATGGAGGGGCAGATATGCATGCATGTCTGCTACCCAATTCAGCTATATGGGATAAGCGCTTGGCTATATCTGGCAGGATCCTAGAAATGAAAGGAGTTGCAGCATGCACATGTGTCTAATGCTCTATTCAAAAAGGGAAACACATGTCCCCATTCTTGTTATCGGCTGTGGTCCCAGCAGTTCGACATTGCTGATCACACTGTTATCTGCCATCCTATGGTTAGGGGATACGTTTCTGTCACAGGAGAGCCAAATAATATAAATATATATATATATATATATATATATATATATATATATATATGTATATATAATACAGTACAGACCAAAAGTTTGGACACACCTTCTCATTCCAAGAGTTTTCTGTATTTTCATGACAATGAAAATTGTAGATTCACACTGAAGGCATCAAAACTATGAATTAACACATGTGGAATGATATACTTAACAAAAAAGTGTGAAACAACTGTAAATATGTCTTATATTCTAGGTTCTTCAAAGTAGCCACCTTTTGCACACTGCTTGCACACTCTTGGCATTCTCTTGATGATCTTCAAGAGGTAGTCACCTGAAATGGTTTTCACTTCACAGGTGTGCCCTGTCAGGTTTAATAAGTGGGATTTCTTGCCTTATAAATGGGGTTGGGACCATGAGTTGTGTTGGGCAGAAGTCAGGTGGATACACAGCTGATGAAGGTCAGTCAGTCCGAAAAATTGGGAAAACTTTGAAAGTTCCCCAAGTGCAGTCGCAAAAACCATCAAGCGCTACAAAGAAACTGGCTCACATGAGGACCACCCCAGGAAAGGGAGACCAAGAGTCACCTCTGCTGCGGAGGATAAGTTCATCCGAGTCACCAGCCTCAGAAATCGCAGGTTAAAAGCAGCTCAGATTAGAGACCAGGTCAATGCCACACAGAGTTCTAGCAGCAGACACATCTCTACAACATCTGTTAAGAGGAGACTGTGTGCAGCAGGCCTTCATGGTAAAATAGCTGCTAGCAAACCACTGCTAAGGACAGGCAACAAGCAGAAGAGACTTGTTTGGGCTAAAGAACACAAGGAATGGACATTAGACCAGTGGAAATCTGTGTTTTGGTCTCATGAGTCCAAGTTTGAGATCTTTGGTTCCAACCACTGTGTCTTTGTGCGACGCACAAAAGGTGAACGGATGGACTCTACATGCCTGGTTCCCACCGTGAAGCATGGTGGAGGAGGTGTGATGGTGTGGGAGTGCTTTGCTGGTGACACTGTTGGGGATTTATTCAAAATTGAAGGCATTCTGAACCAGCATGGCTACCACAGCATCTTGCAGCGGCATGCTATTCCATCCGGTTTGCGTTTAGTTGGACCATCATTTATTTATCAACAGGACAATGACCCCAAACACACCTCCAGTTGTTTCACACTTTTTTTGTTGAGTATATAATTCCACATGTGTTAATTCATAGTTTTGATGCCTTCAGTGTGAATCTACTGTACAATTTTCATAGTCATGAAAATACAGAAAACTCTTTGAATGAGAAGGTGTGTCCAAACTTTTGGTCTGTACTGTATATATATTGAGACCTGGTTTAATCCAAGTTCGAATGCAAATGACCTAAACTCCGCTTGTTAATTTTCTTTTTCCCTGACTTAGACAAACAGACCCAACACTGTTTCATTAATCAGCTTAAAGACCAGGAGGAATTAGTGATTTCTACACATCTTGTGGTTGTGAACATTAAAAAATCCATTGTATTGGTGGCTAATGATCCCCATATATCACATTCTGTTTATTGTAAGGCTATACACAAGTACAAATGATGTTGGTGATTGGTGTAATGCACCCAAGCCAGTGCTGGCTACAGAATAGCACATTTATGTGGCGTCAGATGTTCTTTCTTTCGAGTCGTCATTATACTGCACAGTTGGAGTAATTTCCAGCAGAGATCTCTTAGCTAAACATTAATGAACCTCGATATTTTGAATCTTTAAAAACAAAACTCAAAATCTTGGAACTTTTTATCAAAAGTTTTTCTTTTTTCATCCTTTTCAAGTAGCACAACCTGCCATGGGCTGTACTTCACAACACTTTGGAATTATTTTCTCACTCAGCACTGAAACAGACTATAGAGTCGATATATTAACAGTGTATATTCTCCCTCGGATCCCAAGTACTGGAGCGCCGTCTTATGATTCATGTCTAATTCAATACTGCCTGATGTTCTCTTAGCCTCCTGCTTGTGATAGAAACTTCACTACTTGTGGACTAGTGACTGGCCCTAAGAAAAAAGAAACTTAGAGTCTTCTAGCCTGGGTATAGAAATCTAGTGTTATTTTTATAGCAACTAGTGATGAGTAAAGTTTTGAAAAATTTGATTTGGCCGATTCACCGAACTTCGACAAGAAATTTGATTCATTATGAATTAATTTGTCTCAAATTTATGATAAATCAGGCATACCCAGGCCACTCTGCCTAATCATATGCATTCCACTTGGTGGCCCAATCTCAGTGTGAAGGCTTGGAACTTAAACTGCAGGGACAGTGCAGGGAGATTGCAGGGAGAGTGTAACGCTGTTTCAAAGTTAAAGAGGACCCGTTGCTACTCCTGACATGCCTGTTTTAATAGATACTTGCATTCCTCATGTAATAACAATTCTGGAACATCTAGTCTTATGGCTCTATGTAGTTCCATTCCTATATTATTTCTACCAAAAGTTATGAATAAATAGCTAGCAGTCTGTAGTAAGGGTACAGATGGGTGTTAACTAGTTGGGCGTGTGTCCCTGCACAGTCTCACTCTAGCCTGTCAGTACTGTCATTGTCAGACTGTGCAGCTACAATAGATGACAATAGATGACAAGTCAATCGGAAGGAACGGTTAATGGGTGCTAGGCTGCTATGGTCATGGAGCTCAACACCTGTACATGGGTAACGTTAGGAGGGATTTCCTTGTAACCGGAAACCACACTCTTAGCAATTCAGTAGAAAACACTGAAATTCATAAAAAAATTCTCCACTGGGTGGAGATCACTGCATACTTATGTATTATTGAATTCTATGGAGCTATATAAAATGATATGCACTGGACATCCCCCAATGGTCCCTGCAGACAGATTGTTATCATTGAATTGAATAGTTAATAACTATTAGTTATGAGAGATAAAACAATTTAAAAAAAGCTCTAATCCCATGAAGAATTCCACAAGAACATCCTATGTATAAATATGTGATGCAGTAAAAGCAGAAATTTATCAAAGTGAGAATTATGAGGGGTAGAGAGGGAATGAGGGGAATTTTGCCTCCATAGAGCATCCCAATGCACTTGGAACCCCTGTTAATCCATTTGTGCAGTCACATTGTCCATGCAGAGGGAATGTATGGAGCTGGCTCACAAACTTAGCAATTGAATGATCTCATGATAAAGTCCCCTAGGAGAACTAAAAAAAAAAAAAAAAAGTTTTTTAAAATGTATTAAAAATGCCCAAAAGTATTAAAAGGAATCTGTCGGCAGATTTGTACCTATGAGACTGGCTGACCTGTTGCATGTGCTCTTAGCAGCTGAAGGCATCTGTGTTTGTCCCATGTTCATATGTGCCCACATTGCTGAGAAAAACAATGTCTTAATATATGCAAATGAGCCTCTAGGAGCAACGGGGGCGTTGCCATTACACCTAGAGGCTCTGATTTGTCTGCAACTGCCACACCCTCTCCACTCTGATTGACAGGGCCAGAAATTATGATGTTTTCACTGCCTGGCCCTACCAGTCAAAGTAGAGATGCCCTTGCAGTTGCAGACAGAGTAGAGCCTAATAATAAACATAATTGATATCACCAAACTGTATAAAAAAAAAAAATCAAAGAACAAGCTGTCACATAAGGGCGGGTTTGCACTTGCGTTAGGGTATTCCGTTATAGGGTCCATTATAACAGAGTAATAATATATAACGGAATTTGTAAGATGGAATGCAAAATGGAAGCCTTTAAGAGTCATTCTATTTTGATCCTTCATAATAGAAGTTTATGGGCAGCATAATGGATCAGTCTGGTTTCCGTTATGCAGGACGGAAAACAAAGTTCTGTCGGATCTGTTACGCTTGCCCATAGACTTCTATTATGACGGATCAAAACGGAATGCCTCTCCTGCTTCAGTCACAGGGCTTGACTCTGTCTCGAGCCTGTGCTGCATTGTGGCATATGTGTGTAGGCTCTACTGCTGCTACTGTGCACTCTGTTTGATTAATGAATGGATTTGTATGAATCGATTCACTCATCACTATCAGGTACTTGACTGTAGAATTGAGACTGACCTTAGCCTTACCTCCCTGGGTATTTTGAGCCTTACAACATAATGGATTTTTAGTGTGTGTTTAATTGGTGTAAATGTTATATCTGCAGCATCTCAATTTATGCTGCAGATTTCCCCCTTTACAATCCACGGCAAATCCTCAAACAAATTAGCAACAAATCCTCCATGGAAATCCACAGCAGAAGTTCCACTGTGAAAAAGTTACCTTAGTGCTTTACTTTAGGGCTCATTCACACAACCGTATGGTTGCCATGCCTGTTCTGCGGACGGAAATTACGCAGTGAGGACCCATTGACTTTAATGAGTCCAATATAAAAGAAGCTACCCACGTTGTCCCTCGGGTTCCAGGAGGAAAAATTTCTCTTTCCAAATTTCTTTCCGATTTGTTATTTCAATTTAGGAATTGGTACACCCCCCCTCCCTCTTCCGTCCGTCTCCCCCCCCCTTTCCCTCCCTACCCTCCCCTCACCCTGCCATTTCCCTCCCCTCCCCCCTCCTTTGTCGCCTTCCCTCATTTTCCTACAGAATCCACCTATTACTCCCTTTCCTTCCTTACCCTTACCCTATAATTACTCCGTTCAGATGATGGTTATAATCTGAAGTGCAGCTTTTTCCTAAGGACATCAAGAATTTCTTTAATAACGGACTCTGCGCTCCAATATTGTTAGATGTCTACAAATAGCGGATACATTGCATGATATGGACAAATGTGAAAAGTTTCAGTATTTATATACATAATAACCCATATTATTTCATGTATTGCGCATGGACTGTTTGTAATTGTTTTTATTCCTTTATATTTCAAAATCAATAAAAAGAATTAAAAAAGAAAGACTTTAATGAGTCCACGATCCGCAAAATATGGCAAATGATAGGACACGTCCTATCTTTTGGGGTGTGGAGGCATGGACCTGAAAGCCCACGGAAGAGCTTCTGGGTGTTTCTGTGGGCTTCCAATCCATGCTTCCACTCTGCAAAAGATAGAACATGTCCTATCTTTTGCCATATCTTGTGGATCGCAGACCCATTTAAGTGCACACAGCCTACCCGCTGTTTGCAGCCCGCAATACGGGCACAGACACCTTACATACTTGTGAATGGGGCCAAAGTAGCAATATCTCACCACAGTATCTGATTCCTCGCAGCACAGCTCATCCCCAGAATCATTTAGTCTTTTACATCCCTGGAGCCACCAGACATCTGAGGGAAAGACGAGTAATGTTTTCCGGATTGTTTACTGCCGCATCTACAAAGTGGCTTCTTCAAATGTCTGAGATCTTTTTATTCAGCAGATGCTTAGGAGATGGGCACTGTCTCTTCTACCTTGCTTGCTGCGCACTCCTGCCACTTTATAGAAGATATATTTAATGTACTAGAAATAATTGCTTTACTATAATGAGAGTAAATGAGATTTTCTACACTAAAAAGCACTGAGAGAGTGTGAAACCATGCAAGGTAATAACTGGTGGGGTGTCAATACCTTCTCTGTGCTGTGACAATACAACAGAAAGCAGAAAACTGCAAATTTGCTTCCTTTTCCCTCTCAATACACTACGTATAGCATCAAAAGTTATACAAGGTAAGGTGAACCGGATTTCTGTCTGTTACAAATGCACACAAACAGGTTGTCTTTACATCTAGAAATACTAATGTTTTGCTTTATATATTCTTTAGGGGGTCTTGAATGATATGATCAGGGGCATAAAAACTCATAGGGCTCCACAGTAAAACTTGGTGTGCACCCACCCTAATTCCCCAGTATGTGTGCATCAAAGGCTCCCAGACAATGCGGAATGCTAAGTATGACCTCCCAGATTTCTGATGAATTGAAGTGGAAGAAATTTTTGATAAAAAAAATAAAATTGGATAATCAAAAAAGAGTTTCCCTACACCTCATCCACTTTATTCGACTTCTGTGTTGGAAAAAGTGGGACAGGTACTTCATAAATAAGATACTCTTTCTGGACACCATATTTTTCAATGTATTTACAAGATACAACTGACTTAAATACTTTGCTAAATCTCCTACTTCCCTTCACACAGTACAGTAATAAACTGGTTGTCTGTAGACACCACAAGGGGGAGCTCAAAGCATAGGAATTTATACAGTTACCATTGATTTAATTAATCTCTTTGCACTGAGCTCCCTTAGTGGGGACTGGTGGAAAATGCTGTGAATTTATATAGGTCAGAGAAGAAGACGTTTAGCACTGTGTTCCCCCTCCCCCTGGGCCCCATAGCAGTTGTGTGGTCTGTCTCTATGGTAGATATACCACTAGATCTGACCTTATTATCCATTCACAGCCAAATCTACATAGCCCCTTAGTTTTTTCACCCATTTATCTGGTTTTGCTGAGATCAGTAGACTTTTTCTGAATGTTATTGGAGTACACAAAATGTGTAGTACAATATTAGTATAAGAAAATTAAAATAAATTATTGTAAAACATCTCAAAGCTCCTGTTGCTGATGATGGTGGTGTTTTTTCGGATAATCTTAATGGGGCTGAAGGGGATGATGGATTTTGTAATGATGATGATTATGATGATGATGATAGTGATGATGGTAAATACACAGCTGCTGATCATTATGATGATTGTTTCCAGAACATAAAAAAGGTTAGATACTGTCATATCACTATAACCTGTAAACCTGTAGATGGCAGTAAACATGGTTACGTATGCATTTTTCCTAACATCCTCTTTTGCTTGATTGCTATACAGTATAAAACATATGGGAGCTGGTAACAAAATACATTTTTTGCAACAGGTCATCATTTTCTATATAACACATCTAACATACAAAGTCCTTATATCTTACTGGTATCCCAGTGACCCTAGTACTAGGATGTCTTGGTGCAGATGGAGCTTCACATTGTTACTTATTGTCATCTGTCACTGGTTCAGGAGTTGTCTTATGAGGATTCTCAGAAGATGTAACCACTCATTTCAATGTCAAATGCCCTATTTTTTCTGTACAACTGTCCATTTGTTTTTGTAGTGGCCCAGAGAGACAATACCTCTCCAACATTCCTATTGCAAGCCTGTTTGCCTCCATAGTATTGGTTTGTACCACCAACTGAATCACCACCAGCAAAGTCTTATTTTGTTACATGCAAAAACTGTTATGTTCTTGTACTGCGCCTGGTTGTCCAGCAGGTGGCAGTGTACCTGGCAGAGACCTTTAGATAGAATGGAACTTACCATTCCATTCTCCCCCCTTTTGGGCAGAAGTGGGCTAGTCCTGCTTCCTACCAAGGGATGGGTTGCAGGAAGCTGTAGTGGAGATGAGAGAGAGGGTTGACAGTTGGAGCAAAAGACTGAAGCAGCATGGTGCGGCCAGGGTGCGTTTTCCCCTTAATTCTGCAGCCGATTTGGGAAAGCAGAGAGCAGCCCACTCCCGAGAAGGAAAACAGAGCCGAAGACCCCCTACTCAGCAAAATGTACCTCACTCTCATAACAAACAGTAACTGAAGCTGACAGGAACCAGACTGAAGCCAGAGATTAGCACAGTAGAGATATAAAGCAAAGTATTAATATTTACCTGACAGTTTACCCTTAGTCTGCTGGAGCCAAGAGAATGATCACATATTGTTTGGATGACACACGTTTATTGCAAGTTTATTTAAGTAAAGCTGTTGAACTTTATTGGACTCTACTTACTCCACCAACCACAACTCCTTTGTTGCTAAGGAGCCTAACACGGGGGAGCAGCAGTATCAAGGTTGGAGCACCGTGACATAAACTATTAGGGCCACAACATACCACTCAGCATTCCTAAGCACTGGGTCTTGATCACCCATGGGGTGCAGCCCATTGCACTTTCACAATGTAGGAGCGTGGGGCAGTTTTAAAAAAAAAACAAAAAAAACACCTTATTGCCAAATTCCACCTGTTGACGAGGGCCATGATTTTGTTCTGACTCAATAACTAGGCAGCAAGTGTTGACGCTCATAAGACAATATGGCTATGCTTGTCTGTATTGAACAATGCTACTGATTCCTGAAATTTTCTCATACAATGTCAACTGAGGCATCAGGCATGATGTAGAATCCAGATGAGGTTTATCGTAAATATGCATAACGCAGTAGGAGAAAAAATTATTTTTTGACGGATTTAACAGAAGATGTGGACACTACATAGCATACAGCATGTGTAAAATAGCAGCCAGGCACAGGAAGAAGGCAGGAGCTGATTATATCAGAGACAGGCTACAAGGAGATAGCAGGAACAAACTGAAACGGCATAAAACTGCAATAAAAGTAATATCATAGTACATATGATATGGGCCAGTATGCATTATATTTTTTTGTGCACCAATTGGCCAATAATTAATTCTGGGAATTCCGTGGCTCCTTTTTCCTCTACATAGTATGTAGGGTAGAGCGGAGCGAGCATCGTAGCATAGATCCGAAGCGCGCTTCACTTAACACTAATAGCATGAATTTTTGACCTTTGGAAACAGCAGTTTCTGAGCTGCAGGAAGAAGTGAAGTCATTGGGGGAGTTTTATCATATTCATACACCAGAAAACTGGCATATAATTTAGTGAATTTGTAAATGCCATTTGCACAGATTTTTTGTTGTTACATAGTTAATATGGTTGAAAAAAGACATAAGTCCATCAAGTTCAACCAACGGATAGGTAGGGAGGTGAATCCCAGAAGGAAGTGAGTCTCAGATTTCTACATGTTTTCATAAGCATTAATGTTGTTTAGTTTTAAGAATTCATCTAAACCCTTTTTAAAACTGTTCACTGTTCCTGCTGTGGCCACGTCCTGAGGAAGTCTATTACACAGATTCACAGTTCTTACAGTAAAGAAGCTTTGATGTTTCTGGAGACTGAACTTTTACTTCAGTCTCCAGCCCTTCAGTCTCCAGCCCTTGTCTTTTGAGGGCATTTTACATGGAACAGTTTATTGTGCAGATGTAGTTTCTATGCCACTCTCCCCCTTTCCTTAAAGGAGGGGTGGTGTGGACATGTCATTGGCCGATCTATCATCATTTATAAGCCGGAGGGGCGCTGACATACACAACGCCTCACGGGAAGCCCCTGACCCTTTGTGGCCATTGTCAGTAAGGCAGGTCTAATTAAATAATAATTACTTACCTGATCTGTGCGCAGTCAAGCTCCCATCTGTCCACTTCTGTTCTTCACTATTATCATTGAAATCTACGCCATTTAGGAAATAGAATAGATTTAATTCTAGGTGCACAGACAACCGGAGGGTATGTTTACTTTATAACAAGGCCTGCAGGACATCAAGACTAGTGTATAGAGATGAGCGAGTAGTGAAATATTCGAAAGTTCGAAATTCGATTCGAATAGACCGCGAAATTCGACTATTCGACCGACTATCGAATCCCATTATAGTCTATGGGAAAAAAATGCTCGCCACTTGGAAATCTCAATTCGACCACTTGGAGGTCACCAAGTCCACCCTGAATCCTCAGAAAAGGATGCCAACACTGCTGGAATGCAACTGGGACAGCAGGGGAAGCATGTCTGGGTGCATATAACGCGCCCAAGTCGCACTATTACGCCACTATCACAGCCTCTCAACAATACACTCCAAAGACAATATAACCTCTCTGTAAAGTGAGACCATACAAGGAAACCTTCTTTCCTCTACATTGCCAGGGACCCCAAGCCAAACTAGACAAAAAAGAAGATGAAATTCTGCACCCCTTAAAATCACGTTGCCTATGACAACCACAGATGGCATAGGCAAAGGGGAAAGCAAATAGACCCCACCCCTAATTGTCATTGTGTGTGTGTGTGTGAGATGTGGTCAGACATGTCTTCTTTAAAATGTAAAAACAACTCAAACACATGCAGAAGCCTTAAAATGCCCAAATTGTTGGCGCTTGAGATGTCAGTGACCCGACCTGGCCCAGTGTCATGTCTAGCAGGTAAAGCAGTGGGGATGTTGAGGGATGCGTAGGACCGCAAAAGGCAGGAAGAGGCCGTGGG